>JAWWEM010050902.1:0-10479 GCA_035582935.1 Ormyrus thymus
TTAAACTTGCTTATTCGGTCAGTTAATGTTTAACGATTAACATGGCAGCCTATTTTGCAGAGGATTACGTTAATATGCGCGACACCCAAACGTGGTGGTGGTGACCGATGCAGGGAGCTAGGAGTCAATCACGTTACTGTCCACCAAATTATTCGGGATGATGGGCAACACCCCTATCACTTCCGGAGAGTGCAGCAACTTCTACCGGTGGATTTTCAGGCGCGCCAAAATTTTTGCAGGCATTACGTGGAGGCGGTGCAGCTCAATTCCGAATTTTCCCGAAGATTGTTGTGGACGGATAAAAGCTCGTTTACTTAAAATAGGACTTTCAACGCTCCTGAACTTACTCTTAACGATTTATATCTTGTTCGTCTTGGTCGTTATCAAAGTGAGAATGCTAGAAGCTATTTGAAGGGAAAAATATTTTTAGTCCATAAGTTTGAACTACCTGGGAGACATCGGACAGCTACGATTAAATACAGAGCCTATGAAGTTACAGTTCATGACCCACTTTTAGTAAAGGCATATATGAAATCAAGATATCGAAGTTCGAAGAGCCGTCATATTTTTGTTCTTGTTGATAGAATTAAAAGTGGAAGAGACTGCATCATGGAGTATTATTGCACCTGTGAAAAAGGAAGTCGTACTGTGGGTTGCGGCAGCCATGTTAAGGCAATAATTTGGTACCTCGGGTATGGACAATACAATGTAATAAAAGTTCCTAATCCTAATGCATGCAACGTTGCAATAACGATGCCAAAAGAAAATATTAACGAGTCTGAACTTGTAAGTTAAATACACATCGTGAGAGGCAAAGGATCTCACGTTCAAAAAGCACCCCATCGTGAGAGGCAAGGGGACTCTCGTTCAAAAAGCACCCCATCGTGAGAGGCAAGTAGACTCACGTTCAAAAAGCACCTCATCGTGAGAAGCAAAGGGACTCATTCCGCTCAGAGGGTTAACATCATCTCTCAAATATGCTTTGAAGTTCATTGGGGTGGTTATTTGCCTTAACCTTTCAAACCAAAAATGCTACTTTGCGCTTAAGGAATAAGTGTATTTAGGGGTGCTTTATCCAACTTTGAGCGTACATCCCATCTGATATAACAATTGGTAGTTATTTACGAGGTGAACATTGTGTATGATAATAATAAATTTTTTTCACATTATTTACAATTTTGTATATTTGGGGGATGATTTTATCCTTTGAGAGGGATGATTATTTGCGAAAATGTTTGATAATGTATGAGAGTGCTTTTGTATAAATTACTTTAATGAATTTATTTTGAAACATTATTTTTTTTTCATGCAATATAATTATTTTATGTACTTTGAAGCCGATGGTTGAGCATAGGGGTGGTGTTATCCTCATTTAGGGGTATTTTTCTTCGGATCCAGGGATTGTGAATTATGAACGGTTCAATTATCTCGTATAAAAGAAAAAGAAACAAAATAATAACTTCTAATATATTTTTTGCATTTTTAGGCGACTAGGGGATGACTCCGCCCCTTTAGGAATATTAAGGGTAGGGTACAGTCTAAAATCACCAAAAAACTCAATTTTTTTTTTATTTCAAAAATGTGTTCTAGAAGTATCAAAAAATGTGTGAAAGCATTCATTAAAGTCCAAAGAAAAAAACTTCAATGTTATTTTTTAAATAATAAAACAAAAAAAAGAACGAATTTTTAATGATATTTCATAAAAATGAGTAACGCTTTATTTTTTTAATTTTCGGATGGATAATACGAAATGTGCTACAAAATGTAAATGTAAAGTGTGTGACGTCTATGACGCGTAACAGCAGTCAGAATCCGACAGTTACATTGAAAATGCACCCTAATGTTCTGGCACATACACATTATACCGGCTGTTACTGTTTATTTAGTTTTCTCCTTGGCTGATACATCTTTCTATTTGCTTCAAAATGATGCCAGTAAATAGAAATTATTATCCAACAAAAACTAGAAGAAATAAGATGAATGTGCAGCTAAAAAGTTGCTTTATAGTGAAATAAAGAAAATTTGACAATCCTGAAAGTGATTTAAAAAAGCAAAGAGAAGTTTTGCTAGTTCATTCTGCAGCTTGGAAGAATTCATCAAAAATATTGAATCCATTGAGGGCAGTCAAAGATCTTTGTGATTATGTAGTGGAAAAAGTTTATGAAACCTTTTAGTGATCAATTGTTAATGCAATGTGTAAGAGGCAAGACACAAAATGCATATGAGAGTTTGCATTCATTTATTTGGAAAAAGTACCCAAAATAAGTGTTCGTGTCTAAGAAAAGAATTAAAATAGCAGTTGTAAATGCTGCTTCCCAGTTCAATAATGAACTGTTAAAAACTCAGTGATGAAACTAAGCCACCAAGTCAGCAAGCAGCATGATGATTGTGTCAGAAGAAGAAGGGCAATTAACAGTAGAGAAGCAGAAGAGAAAGGCATACCGCTATCACAAAAAGTATCAGCAACTTTCAGAAACTTTACTGAAAGTTTTGAATTGCCCAAATAAGGGGAATCTTTAGGAATCTTTCAACTTATTTCTGTGTGAATCTTTAACCTTGATTTTCTCAAAATCAACTTTTTCAATGTTCAACTGTTTTTAGATCCAGTAAAAAGTGTGCAATAAAGTTGGTTATTATGTTTATAAAGAAGTTACAGAGGGTTTTGTCCTTAAAATAATTGTTCAATTTTTTATTCATCATTATATTGTTAAAAATAGAGAATTTTTTCACCTTTTTCATGGTTCGTTGACTCAAAAAAGTCTCTAACTTGCATTTTTGAATATAAAAACAAAAGCCTCTGTAAATTTGTGGTTTTGGCACTCCGTATGAAAAAATATCAGTTTTTTGGTGATATCTAAAATAGACCCCTTTTTTGGATAACTTTTTAAAGCAAAACTCTTTAAAATTTGATTGAAATGAGCTGAAAATTTTTTCTTTCTTGATTTTTATGAAATTAAAACATTGTTACATTTCTAAAAATGTAAAATTTAAAATAAAGAACTTTTTTTTCTGACTGTACCCTGCCCTTAAGGGTTGATTTTCAATCCGAACAAGATCGTAAAAAATACGAAATAAGTTATTTTCACGTTCGTAATATTATTTCGATAACAACATTGATATATTTGGAGTTTTACAGCTGTTGATAATTCTTAATTTGTTTACTTTTTTTTACTTTTCAACCCTTAAATAAGGGTGATTTACGAACATTTTTGAAAAACTGAAAGTGATGCATATTTCTAGAATATTTTTAGGATTTTTCCTATCGCCTCTATTAAAATCTAAAAAAACAGGCGGAAAAAAGACTTTTTTGCGGTCACTCTTTGAAATTTTATTATCAAAAGTCCGACACGTTATTAAAAACTTGGCGTATTGAATATTAGTAAGCTAGCATCAAACCCACAAATAATAAAAAAAAATCGACCAAAGTATAGTTTTAACTTCCTTCACAAAAACGTAAAAAAATTGATAAAGAAATTAATGAATAAATTAAAATTAAAAAATTTAATAGTTAAAATTTTGAGTTTCGTTTTAAATTGATACTTAACAGGAGAGTGTCACACCTCCGGAACACCAATCTTGCTGAAACTCCACAGAATGGTCCCCTCACTCTAAATATGAAGACCGGTGCACTCGATTTAATCTCATAGGCCCTACATTTTTCTCTGAAAGCCTATGTTTTATTTAGAAAAAAAATAAAATTAATTTTTTTAAAACTACATTGGTGTGTTAATTTAAATAATGTTATATTCATTGTAATATACAAAATATTACTGAATACACATCAAACATTACATATAAATTTATTTAAAATATTACCTCTCATGTAGCGGATGTCAGCAGGTAACTTTTTAGTAAATCCCATTGTCTAAACTAATTCCGTACTGTTCGTAGTTGGATAAAGCGACTTCATAGGATCTAGCTTTTTTCTAATATCTTTTAAAGATGCCCATATGTCGAGAGAGCCCACTGGAAAATTCAGAACATCAAATTCAAGAAGTTCTGAAGTTCGAGCTGTAAACCTGCAACACAAATAAATAAGGATCACGTTTACACGATTTATGAATAAGATTTCTTCTAAAATAATACTATTTCTTGTTCAATTCTTGTTCAATTTCAAACAGACAATATTAGATTATTATTTAATGCTCACCGGTAGTGTCTCAAAACATTAAAACACAGCTCTTAATTGCTTTTTTTTGCAGATCAGCCGCTAACATTATTTACTTGGTATCAGGTGTCAGCTGTTCTGCAACATATAATTAATAAAAAAAATCAATTCTTTTTTTAAATAATGATGATTAAAGAAATAACTAATTTTTTTTCCAAAAAATATACAAGAAAATTAAGTAATTAAGAATATACAAGAAAACTAAATAATTAAGAAAGCTAATACTTATCTAATAATTGTAGATCTTTCGTGTCTATTATCTTTTTCTTATTAAGAAAAGTTATTTGTCAAAGTTTTCGTTTAAGCCACGATAGGATGAGTACCGGGATTTATAAATATACAAGGGCCACGAGAAATTCTCTCACTGGTGTTATACTGTTAATTAATGAAATTGGCTAGAATTAAATGTGAAAGAATAAATAATCTGCAGTTTCTCAAGATTGCTCAGTCAAATCACATATTGCTCTATTTTAGATTTAAAATTTTAGTATTAAAATATGATTAATGACTTATTTATTTATTGTTAAAGCTTCTTACTTTATTAATTTCTTTATTTTAAAATTTTAATTTTAATGCGAATCCGCTCTTTAGAAGAACAAAACCTAAAGCGCTAGACAATTTAATTCAAATAAATAAATAAATATATTTAATGTTATCATCGCACTAACTTTTTCAACTTTTTCAGTTGATCTCTCAAGTATCCCGATATGGATGCGAACATAAAAAGAGTATGGATTTGGCTAACTTTTGGATAATAGAAAAACAAATTATTTACAAACTGCTTAACGTCATAATACCAAGATACCAAAGTCACAGTGCAACTTATACGAATCTTTACAATTTGCCAAGGGAATATCCTGGGATGTATAGAAAAAGAGCTGTATTAGAATTAAAAGGTATAATCCTAATAATAATTTTTATTTTTTAAAAATTAACTAAAACTATTTCAAGGATATCTTGGAAAGTTCTTCAATTATCTTTGTCTATATTTTATATTTATTTATCTATATTCGGGTCATGGACTCATCTGAATCTTACAGAGACTCATCGATGGCACATATAAAGATATGTGCAGCTCAAGGGTTTAACGCTGTCATGATTTTGAAATATATCCTCTTCGCTCTGATTCTCAACTGCATCTCAATAATCTTGAATTTGACTTTTCGTATCTGTCAAATTCCATTTTTGAACCCTTAATATTAAAATATATTATAATTAATGCGAATACAAAAATTATAATTGTTACTATAAACATTCACAACATTTTTATGAAAATTAACGTTATTTCTAAAAATAACATTAATTTACTCAACTTTTCATAAACTATTTGTACTTTATTGTACAAAATATGTTTGTAACGGTTTCCCTTTTCCGCGCTGATAGGCTTCAGCGCGCCAGGGTTATTTTAGGGTAAGGGAAACGTCAGGAGTTCGGATTCCCGGGAAATAATTGCCAAGACGGTTTGTTTTAGGGTTGATTGGGTCGAAACCCGTTATTATTGAAAATTCATAATAATACAAAAAAAAGAGGAAAACAAAATAATGAATAATAAATAATATTCCTGTACAAAAATAATAAAAATAAAATGTTGCGGAGCGCTGCTACTCGCCGGGCTGCAAACAATAAAACATTTGCCGGTTAGTTTCCGGTTTTATCGCTTAGAACTAAACTTAAACTACGACTTATATTACGACGCGAAGCTACGCGTTCCGGAGACGAATTCGTGACGCACGCTTGCCGGATATTCCGCCGCTCGCGGGGCCGAATTTAGGCTGCGGTGACTAGGGGCACCTGCGTCACCCGGCTAGGGGAGAGTGTAGGGTGCGACGGCTAGGCGTGCCTACGCTGTCGGCAGGTTAGCCGCGGGTTTTGCCTGGTGCTTGGGTTCGAGCGCCCCGCTGCGGAAGCCGGGATTCGGCGGTACTCAACGGTACGACATGTGTCCGCCTTCGTGTGCGCTCGGTGCGCCGAGAGCACAAGATGGCGGCCTGGACTGGCGCGCGGCTTATAGATGCGCGTAACGGGACGAGTCGCGAA
Source organism: Ormyrus thymus (assembly GCA_035582935.1). Classification (NCBI taxonomy): domain Eukaryota; kingdom Metazoa; phylum Arthropoda; class Insecta; order Hymenoptera; family Ormyridae; genus Ormyrus; species Ormyrus thymus. The sequence continues at coordinate 6,206 of JAWWEM010050902.1, forward strand.
TTTCCTCGGTGTAGGTACGCCTAAATGCCGGGGGAATTCCGACGGGAGCGCGGTCGCGAGCGTTATTCGAGGAACATCTCGAATACGGGGACAGGTGAAACTCTCAGGTGCGCCTGAGCTGGTGCGGGATGTCGAGGGGCACCTCGATCGGGCTCAATAAACGAGACAACGAGGGGTACCTCGTTCGGGATATCGAGGAGGAGTATCTCGACCAGTTCGGTTAACGGGATAAGCAAGGAGCACCTCGCTCCGGGATATCGAGGAGCACCTCGATCGGTTGCGGCAGGTATGCCGAGGAGCACCTCGGCCTGACAGGTAAGGGGAGAGCTCTGCTCGGGAGAGAGGCTCGGCTCGAAGTGATCGAGCGGTGCGCCGCTCGATAGCTTGCTAGCCCGCGGAGCGCCGCGAGCTAGAGTGGGGCCGCGGTTGCTAGGTGACGGCGGGCGGCGGAGTGGGGCGCGCTAGCCGCGGTAGTGCGCGCAGCACTACTCTTGCGTGGAGAGAGAGAAAATCGCTCTCTCTCTCTCTCGCTCTTACGTGACAGGTACGGGCTCGGATGCTCGTGTGAAGAAGTCCTGTACTCATTGAATCTATCAGCAATCTGAACAATTAATATACATACAATGAATCAACAACTTCAATCTGAAATTGAATTTCTTCTTTCCCAGTAGATACAATTTCCAACTTTTTCACTTCATTGCTAATTATCACTAGTTTAACTTTGAATAACTTCTTAAATATTTATGCTGAAGTAGCCACGGACATGCATGACTACAAAATTGATTAGCTGACTATGGGTACAGATATGTGCTCTGTTCGAATTTTCGACCAAAAACAGTAGCGCAAACTTTATATTAAAAATTTGACATTTACAAACTAATAGAAATAAGTAAATATTTATTATGGTTTATAAATCGAATTTATTCATTGACTAAATAATAAAATTAGTATTTATTTATTAAATTATTAAATTATTATTTATTTATTATATTATTATGAAATTATTTAATCACTGTTAGATTGCATGAAAATCATAGACATATATTGAATTAAGCCGCGAGAGTTGTGGTTCGCGACTGCTTGTTTTTTTTTACTTATTTCTGTTAGTTTGTAAATGTAAAACTTTTAAAATAAAGTTTTCTGTCAACAGTTTTCAGTTGAAGATTTCTGGAGAAGTGTGCTGATTGTCTAATAATTACTATTACTGTATTTTATTATGTTTTCATTATTATTTTGATTATTTAATAAATAATTTGATTATTTAATAATTATTTTGATAATTTTTTAATTCTGATTTAAAATTATTATGCAAATTATTTAAATTATTATTTTATTCATTTAATCATTGCTATATTAAATGAAAATTGTAGGCATTTATATGGGAGATTCTATTCTAAGGAGCCGTCCATAAATCACGTGATCCTCTTTGACAAAAAATCATGTATAATTACTTGAGGGGGTAGGGGGTACCAACTCCATCACGTGATAATTTGAGATACTTAAATTTAACTTATTTTGATTTTTTTGAATTTTTCTACTCTAAAGTTTTATTTAATATTGATTTATATAATTTCAAATTGGTTATATGCTTTATTAATTAATAAAATTAATCAATGGAATGAATTTATTTATATGGTAAGTAATCCGAATTTTACTTTATCTATCTGCAAGTAATACTTTAAAATTTCTAAAAAATTTGTTTAATACGAGAAGAAGAGGATTTTTACGGTGAACGAATTTTCGGGTAAACATTTTTTAAGAAATGCGCGTCAACTATTGACTCGAACTAGAGTTGGATTCGCTACATTTTATTTACTACTTATAAATTTACATCGAGCAGAGGCTTCGCGATTTGTTTACAATTTTCAAACAAATACTTACAAATTTCACGAAAACACACAGAAGACGAAATAAATTCTCTAGGTATTCTAGTCTTTTATCAATATACACTGAAATGTTTTGAATCGTATCAAAAGTTACTTTTTTCAAAACGACATTTCGGCGATATCTCTTGATTACTGAATTGTCTTTTGTAGCTCTGTGATTTTCTTCAATTTCTATGGCTCGATCCTGGTGACTGAAGGTAAACTTTAACCTCCAACTAGGTCCATAAACTGTTTTATCTCTAAGATCGTCGCTTTCTCCGTTGAAATATTTATCGATGTCTTGGAAAGTAGTTTTGAATGCCTTCCATGAATCAATTGAAAATCTAATCCCGGCGTGGTTACACCCTGCCAGCTGCACAAATGGTTGGATGCTGATGTCTTCGCTACCAAAGTAATCCATATCAAGGAAAATCTTTTTCGAGCAAGACTTGTTTAGTTCGTATACTGTATTAAGTATTTTCGAATGAAGATTTCCACGCTCCATAATTACTTGATGACTTCAATAAAGTCCAACACGAAACTGTCTCCGAGACAATGCGAACACTTCTTATAAATGATAAATTTGCAGACTCTCGAAACGTGACTTAGATCAATGACATTTTAGAACTACAATTTTGTAAACATCTTACGATGCATCCGCCGCTTCTAACAATATCGCCGTTAGGATGTCTTATTTTTCACGCAACGTAGTCTCTAACTATCGTGCAATTTCTTTTCAAGTCATCAGAGAAATCATTAAGGAATTTGTCAATACCCAAGCTGTCGCACATGAAATCCAAGACCATTATACAAAACTGCCCGCACACATCCGATGACTCACTCTGAAGTTGTTTATCATCCCAGCGAAATTGTTAAAATTTTTTTTAATGCGATTTATGTGATCCGGGATGAACGGTGGTATTCCATAATTTTCAAAGTAGCAAGCTCTATTGAGCGAATCTACATAAATCGCAACCAATGCATTTCCGGTCGTGTGTAATCATCCGTATTTAGAAGAAACGCTGTCGGTTTCGTCCACACCTTCGGAATTTGATCGACTGGGAATACGCCTATAGTATGCGATCGGTGATACGAAAGTTTTTCCCAAATTTGTAGACTGTTCATCGCAAAGATGGATCGGTGGTTGAAATCTGAATTCTGCATCTGAATCTCTTGAGCGAGATTTTAACCAATTTTTCAATCAACAAACGTTATTTAAAGCACAAGCGTATTGTAAATGCCCATTTTTTACAGCGTGATGAATGCAATATCTATCGCTCCACGGTAGATGGAGAAATGACGGACATTCCTCATGTTGCTCCAAGATAACGATCTCACGAGGAGTTATTTTCTGTAAAATAGACCACTTTTGTTTTCCACGCACTTATATTCTATTAAAATTTCTAGTTAATTCACATAATTTATGACGAATCATCTTCAGGTGCCTTCAAAGTAACCAATTCCATGATGGTTTCGCGTCACCCAGTCATTCTCTTTTCTGATCTCTTTTAGTAGCAATTCTAATCGATCAACTTGACAAATGATCTAATGTGTACAAAAATCATCCTCAACAGCTACTATGGCTATTTCTTTTGGCACAAATTCTCCTTTAAAATTGTTTAAGCACTGCATATCGACAACGATGTCCATTTTAAGGCATGTGCTCCCGCTGAAGGTACGATTGAGACTGACACGCCGAAACTGTCTCATATAACGATGTTTCCAACAGCTCCATCTGTATCACTTTATCCTCTAAAATCTACAATAATTTGTCTGGATGCGTCAATCTCCAAAATATTTTCATATTCGACATAAATGATGCAATTGACTGTGCTTTCCAAAGGATCATCGAATCGAACTTCTAGTCGAACACTATCGTGTCTTATTAAATTCCAATGGGTGCAATCATTAGCCGATAAGTCAGGAGTTAAATCAAAAGCAAAAAGACAGAATCCATGAGGATATGCCTCGCGTGAAATTCCATTACCTTTGTTAAGAAAATGAGTACCAGTACCGGAGAACAAAGAATGATAACAGTCAATGTACAATTTTTTTGTTTTAAAGTCGGGTTGCAGAGGCTTAGAAGGTATTTGTACACCATCAATATACAGACATAGGTAATTAATATTGAAATTTTCGAAATTGAATTGGTTGAGTTGACGATCGCCATTAAAAGCTTTATTTTTTAAAAACCAACAATTAGTCTTTTTGGCAATTGTCCTAAAATAATGTTATGTAATGTTTCACCATGTATTCCGCTGTGCATTGTAATAGCTTTCACTTTAACTCTGGTAAGCGGATACTTAGATGTTGTTTTCGAGAGCGCTTTTTTCTGCGCTAAAAGTATCCCAGGGCTAATTTTTACACGCCTCATTCTCAAAGTCGCTTCCTCAATATGAACAGAGAAAT
>JAWWEM010050903.1:0-10479 GCA_035582935.1 Ormyrus thymus
TCTCTCTCTCTCTCTCTCTCTCTCTCTCTCTCTCTCTCTCTCTCTCTCTCTCTCTCTCTCTCTCTCTCTCTCCGTACGAGCTGTGCCTTTTATCGCGGGCGCGGCGTTGCCGCGGCATGGCAAAAGCTCCCCCGGTTGCATTACGCGATGAGCCCTGTTTGTATGCGGAGAAACGTGCGCGCACGCCCCCAATGTACGAGCGAATGATTTACGCGAGAATCGGCGGCGGTGATACATCTCGCGCGGGGCCGCGCTCTCTCAAATAAGGTGACTTTTTGCGCGCCCCGGCCAGGATTTGTATCCGCGGCCTCGGAGGCTTTGACTGATGGCTTATGGATACTATATCGATTGGAGAGAGGTACCGAGCGCCCGGGTGCTTCTTCCTTTTTTTTGTTTTTTTTTATTCACGCCGCCTGCGATTCGAGCTGCTATTGAAAGCTCTTTTGTTGCGCTGATTTTCTTTACGGGGCTGTCCATTGTTTTGGCGATGCTTTCGTCAATTGGGATTTTACGATGGACAAAAACTGCTGCGAATTAAATGCTTGTAGCGATACAATTAGTTTCCAGAGATGCGTCCGTCTTTATGTTAGCATTATATTTATTTCGCTTTCAAAAATTCGCTAACCAACTAGCAAAAAATTTAAATCTAATACCGTGTTTACGTTCTTAAACGAGGTCAAAAGCACCCTCCCGCGAGCGAATTTCTTCATTAACATTCAGCCGAGCCACTCCAAGCACTCCTAAAACCTAATTCCCTCGAAAAACCAAAGCACCTAAAAACTACGTACACGCATTTCATTAAAAGCAAAGTCTCCGCGCAAGCTCCGTTCCCTCGTTCCCTCGTCTCCCACAATCACTTTCGCAGCGGGCAAAGTAATGAAAGTTCAACGTCGCGGCGCCTCGGAGCTTTATAATATTCAGCGCCGCTGCTCGCCGCCGTAACGGCGTGGCAGCGAGCCAGTATATTAATCGATAGAGAGCCGGGCGCCGCGCGGATCCCATTACTCGGCGGGCATCAAAGATCGCCCGGCCATTCACGCGGGGTGCGGCCGCTCATTCGCAAATGGAAAGTGCATCGAACGCCGGATATGTGGTGTGCGGGAGCGAGCGGAGATGCTGCTGCTGCTGCTGCTGCTGCTTTTTTGCGGCCAGAGGTCAACTGGCGCGGGCTGAATTGGGTTAACTGCCGGGGTTGGAAAAGGCGCCAGCGGGAAGTCGGATTTTTTGGTTAATTGCTTTTCTGATTTGAGATGGGTTTTATTTGAGTTCGAGTCTCGGGGATGATTTGGGAGGGAAGTTTAGCTTGAGAATTTATGCAGTTGACAGCGAAAAAGTCGATTCCGCGCGAATTTCAAATGCGATTGCGGGGAATTGAGTTCGACTTCGTGCATTATTCTTTATGACAATTACGAAATTTGTCTGTGCAAAACGTATGGTTTACGAAGATTTCAAGAGGAAATTTCTGACGTTTACAATAAAAAATTAATAAAGTAGCTCTGCAACTTTGTAATATTTTATACTACTCATGCTTTTTTAATTAAAAAAAATAATAATAATAATTTTAATTAAAAAAAAAAAAATATTGGATAATTTTCAGAATCAATTAATATCTTACGCAATAATACTGAATGAAAAAGTAATTCAATTTAACGAATAAAAATACTCGGGGCTAATAATTCCCGAGGCCGCAATATAATGCCATTACACGAACGTTATAGGTCGAATATCGGCGAAGACAAACGTTTCTCAGCCGAAACTTTGTAACTGACGAAACAGAACGCGGGTTTAAATCAAGCGCTCGCGCTCGGCAACTCCAAACTGGGTCAATAATAGTTTTAGCTCTTCGAGCTCGAAAGGCTTGAAGAAGCGGGTGGGGAGGGGAGGGGGAAAGAAAAAAGGAGACTCGGGAGATATATAGAGCCCATTAAGAACCCGGGGGGAGAGAGAGAGAGAGAGAAGCGGCTCGCGTCTCGGGCGATTTGTCGAGGCGCGCATCGAACTGCCAATTCCACGATAATACGCGCTTAAGCCAATCAACGTGAAGCGATCGTCATTACGCTCGTGAGAGACTCCGCGTGCGGCCGCGACTTTTACCCCCGGCTAATCCCGCGAAATCGGTTTACAAGCGTCCGCCGCGGCCGCCGCGTGGCTTTGCGCTACTTGGCCTCTTTTTGCGCCCCGACGCGGTTAAAATGTTTCTTTTAATGCGAACTTCTCTCTTCTCCCCGCGTCCCTCCTCTTCCGCTCGATCGTTTGCCGCGTCCTTCCTTTTTATCCAAAGGGTTTCTCGGTGCAAGTGTTGATTATTTAAGAGGAGCAAGGGGGTATTCGTTGGTTTTTCAGACGGTCTAAGGTATTGGTTGCGGTGTTCAATGCTTTAGTCGAGCCATTGCTGCAATTTATAGAAACCGGAGGAGAATGAAACGGTCTGGCTGGACGAGTTGAAGGGTGATGCGAAAGAAAATACTTGTTTTGATAAAAAGTATACGTTCTTTTTATGATTTATTCAATTTCAAAGTTTTAAGAAGAAATTCGTTTGATTTTTCAATATATGCTTTTCAAATCTTAGAAAGAATATATCGTAATTTAATAAATATATTCTGCATTGAACACTAATGCTACTTGATATTATAATTCAAAGTATTTTCAATAAAATTAGATAAAACATCCTTGCCCGCGATGAAAGCTTTATTTACCCAAAAGTCTGAAAATGCACAAGAAGCACATATCGATAATCCATTAGTTCCCTCCCGAAATTGCATATTTACGCTCAGACGCGAAAAGCAGCCATTACCGATCCAGATATAAATCGCTTACAAGCTTACAATTGAAATAAAGTCCGCTTACCAGGGGCAATCTGCCGGCACTCGATAGCCCATCTGCCCCTTACAAATCACGCTCCCGACTCCTCTATTTCATCCGGCGCGCGCATTAAAGACAAGTTAATAAAACTGCTGATAAATCCGGCCGGATAGCGAAGAGCGCGTCGTTGCATAAAATAAATCCTCCGGATCTGGATCGGCAAGGGGCCGCTCTCCGTTATCTAAGGAAGCCGCGCGGCAGCCAGATATCGGGGGCCGCGTACTTGGCCCAGGAGAGAAGCTAATGCAGCGCGTAACGCGAGCTCGCGGGGATATCTGTCGGGACGCATCGGGAACAATGTGTGTAAGCCAATCTTGACTGCGGCCGTTTTATCGGCGGGGGCTCCCTTTTATCTGGCGTTATATTATGCTTTTGCTTTACCTGGGCAACGTCGGCCTGGTGTTGGGATAAGATTCGAGAGTCGCCGCTGCACTGATAAAGGAGAGGAAGGCTGCCGGGGAGGGAGATAAGCCGCTGAGTTATGAGTTGCCGATTGGCGGCAGGTTATACCTTCTTTTGCGCGCGAATCGCTAAGCTACTGTCGCCGATTAACTGCTGATCAGTTGTTTCGGGTTAGTCTGCGTCTCTTGAGATTTGACTGAATGTGTTTTACAAACTTGAAATTAAATTTTCAAGATTCACTCCATTGTTTATGATAAAGAAGCATATTTGAAATCCACCAAAAATCAAAGTTAATAAGAAAGCTTGTTAGGTGAAAATACGTCCGTCAATTAACGAAGAATGCAGAGATTTCTTGGCTACCACATTTTCGGACAAAAGAATAACTCCCCCGTTTACGACGTAAAATATATAATCTCGTTCATTTGCATATGCGAGCAATAGGAGAATAATGTACGCCTGTAAATTCCGAAGCTTCTGTTTACAGCAGGGCGCGCTCTCGCATTTTCTAAACAAATAACGCGGAGCTTACAATGAATAAGGAAGGAGCCTTTGTGAAAAATGCGTAAGCGCTTGAATGGCGCGCTTCATAATGCCGTAGGAAGCTCCGTAAAAACGTCACATTACCGTAAATCCCCCCCGGCGGCGCGCGACAGCCTCGGTCGGACAGCGTTTAAGCGCTATTTGCATTTCTATAATCGAATCTTCTTCCCAAACAAATTGGACGCGCGTCGCGTTCTCGCCCCGTCGTTATTAGCACCTGTGTACGACATAATTAATTTCCAGCCCGACACCTCTTCGCGGGTAAGAAAAAAAAGGGGGGGGGGAGAGAAGCAGGGCCGATTTAACGATGTTGCTCCTTTCGCCGCTATCGGTTAATTAAATCTCGGTGTACGCGCACTTTCCGGCGCATAATGCGATCTGTACACACGGGGCCCGGCCTCGTAAAACCCGGACGTACCTATAATTGATATTCCGGGTCACGAACGCGCAACTTTGTCGCCGGAGGAGGAAAAAAACGAGGCCACGAGGAGAGACAGAGAGAGGGAAGCGCCCGCGCGAAATAAGTGCACTTCTCCGAGATCGGAACCGAGGAAGAAGCTCTCCCTGTAGGCAAGAAGTATCGAAGCTCGGACCGTAAATGTGGCAATTATAGCGTACGAGAGAGAGAGAGAGAGAGAGAGAGAGAGAGCTTCGAGCTCGACACCCGGCAAAGGCTCTGACCGAACTTTGCTGGGAAGAAATCCGACCAACTTCCTTTTTACCCACTCTCGGTCGGGAGACTTTTTCCCCCTTTTTTGCTGCGTCGCTGACTTTCTTCACCGGGCACTAACGCTTTTTTGCCCCCTTTTCATTAACTATTTTAGCGAGCCGCCAAAGTTTTTACTTGTATCATCTGCTTTTTTTTGGCGACAGTTACATTAATAATGCATGACGTTAAAATGCAGGAATTTGGACCGAGAGAGAATTTTATCGTGTACATTCTGGTACAAGAAACCGTACGCAGAACTTTAAATGCTTAGTTCGTTTAATCGACATTTATTCGGTTTGATAGAGAGAATTCGTGTGAAAATATCCAATATCATACAGTCTACGCTGTACCTTTACTCGCTTCTGCACTTTGCACCGAATCGAGACCTCGATCACGTAAACAATCACCGGTCGCACCTGCTGTCCTTTATCACATCAAAGCATTGCGATATAAAGCGCGCCTAAATAATTCATCCCGCAAAGGCAGATCTCCCTTCTAATTTACGTCGAAAGCGAAAAAGCGGGCCGCGCATAATTCGGCTCTCTCTCTCTCTCTCTCTCTCTCTCTCTCTCTCTCTTTCTCTCTCCCGAATTAGTCAAAGGCACAGAGCTCCCCGGGCCATCAATATCCTCGGGGTGGATTTTTTCGCTCCTCCAGACGCTCGCCGGCCCGAAAAGAAAGGGAGAGCGTAACGAGCGACGCAGCCGGGGCTAATAACAGGGGAGCGCGAGGCGCTGCGTACTTTAAGATCTACGATCTCGCAGGCGTGAAATACGCGCGCGTCTCGCTCTTCTGGCCCCTATCTCTCTCTCTCTCTCTTGCGTAATGAATGTACCGGGCAGGCCCCTTCACTCCGAGAGAGCGGGGCGCACTTCCGATTTCATCTGCATACGCGCGGCGCGCGGGGCTACTATTTATTACCGCGGATCGTAATAACGCACTCTCGCCCCGCTACAAATTTCTTTTTCATCTGCTTTTACTTAATGATCCTGTTCCCCCCCCCCCTGCATGTATACGACTTTATAAACTATCGGGGGCCTGACTCGGGGCTAGCAGATCCGATCGCGGGAAATGAAAAATAGACGCGAGCATTAGTGCGGCTTATATTGCTTATCGTTTTACTTACTTGCGCTTTCGGTATTTATGGCTTAAAATATTTCGCTCCGATGGTCTGTGGGAGTTGCTCGCGCGAGACTCTATGGGAGGTTGGCTTTTTAAATTAACATTTTTCTTGCTGCCGTATCTATAGAATCTGTTTTATGGAGATATATAAATTTAAAATTAATATACGAACTCGGTAAAGACCCGTTTGATTATTGCGACAAGCTGCAGTGCCTATATTAAATTCAAAACCATGAAAGATTGATGTTAGAAGCTATAAAACATCGACAAAACTTGGCAGTATCTTCATCGAAGTTAAAGTGAAATAACAAAATTTGACCAACTGAAGGTTCGTATGCACATCTTATTGATGTTTCTCCAATACGCTCGTTCCCCTTTTACTTTATGTCTAAAACTAGCGCGAACCTCAACGCAGCCAAAAAACTTTCGGAAAACGATTATAAATTTACCAAACAATATGGTATATTCGACGCCGCTGCGTTCTCCCCGCAGATGAACGAGGCGATAATCCCGAAAATATATCCATTATACCTGAACGCGGAAACGCTCCGGCGCGCGTTAACCCCGCTAATATGCACCATGACGCATCGTCTCAGCTGGCATCGTCTCGGCATTCCCGAGACAATTTCGCTCGCGGGGCTCGTAACGACTGGCGCGCCGCGGCGCATCCGTCAACCGGTAATCAGGCACTGCTCTCTCTCTCTCTCTCTCTGCTGCAACGATCCGCGTCCAATAAAATCCTTACGCTTCCCTTTTTCCGCCCCTCGAGCTCAGAAGCGTCGAGAGACGGCGGCGGCGCGCACTTAAACGCTGGGGAAATAAGGCTTTTCCCTTGTATACTACCTCCCGAATCTGGGTCGAGTATTCATAGTGCTTCGGCAGCTCGGCGTCAAATATTGCACAAGGCGCGTCGTACGCGCGCGAGCTTCCAGAACGCGATGCACACATACTATTTTCAGCCGAGCGATCGATTCCGGGGGCTTTTTTTTTTTAGTTTCTGCTCTCCTCGGCTTTGTCCGCTCTTCGGAGCGAGGCTTTTTTTAGGTTGATGCCGCGTGGCGCCTGGAATTTACGATATATCCCGGATGTACGATAACCTACTGTTAATTTTGGCCGCGTGTCGAGTCGTCCGTCATTAATTATACGAGTCCGATAGATCAGGGGTTGATTTCTCGTTTTTACATACAGGCTATAAGTTTTACTCTAATTATTACTAATAAAGTTTGTACTATTGTTAGAGACATTATTGATTACACGATTTAATTAAAAATAATTATGAAGGGAAAAAGCGGGCAAACTCGTGAATAAATAAATGCGCATAATTGTAAACATTTTAATTGGGTATACTGCAGCATTGTTAAAATATATATATATATATAGATATATTGAACAATGCTAAATTGGGCACAATTAAAATGTGTACAACTCTTATGTGCGTAAAGAAACCAATGCCCATCTTCTTTTTCTATAAGATGCTTATTTGGTCGCCTGAATTCTATAGAAAATACTTATAATCTTACCGAACTATAAGACAAGCCCATTTCTAGCCTCTTAAAAACATTGTCACATAATATCCTTTAACAATTTTTCGGCGAACAATTATATTGGCCAGACCTCGAGGCAGCGAAATATTCTTTTCCGGTCAATATCGCGAAGGTGGGTTTATATCGCGCGTGAAATCTCGGAAAAATTCTGAAAAACAAACATCCGGAGAGAGAACGCTCGCGATAAATTCTCGGGGCAATACGCTCTCTCGCCCCCCCTCCTCCCTTCCTTTCTTGCTCGGAGCGAGAACTGCAGACGGAAAGAAAAGGAGCTACGGGAACCGATGAAAGAAAGAAAGAGAAAGCCGCAAAGCTAACGTTATTGCCTATTTCCAGGGCACACGCCGAAATGAGAAAACAGCAGTGGCGAAAATACAAAGGAAACGGCGCGGCGGGGGACGGGGGGAAAAAAGTATAAAGGAATCAGGTGAAACGACGACGACAAGAAGCGGCGGCGCCGGCAAAAGAAGGAAAAATCTCTCTCTCTCTCTCTCTCGCGGCTTATACGCGGAATTCCCGGGTTATTGCGACGCCTTAACGCATCCCCGAGCTTTTTCCATTACAGAGCTGCCCTCGTTATGCTGTAATTTTGGCCGTTTTTCGGGCCGCACCTTGGCCGACGACCAAATCCATACGCGGATCCCGGAGCCATTATAGATGTAGGCTAGGCCACTTGAATTACGATGATCCCCGGAGCACTTCCCCGGAGAAAAGCGATTCGTAGCCGTTCCTTAACTGCCTTAAATCCTTGGAAAAACGATTAAACTTCGCTTCTCTCTCTCTCTCTTTTACCTCTCCTCCCCTTCAGCGCGCCCGACGAGCTAAGAACCTTTCGGAATGAAGAACTTTAATTAAAGAAACTCATTTTTATCGTCGCCGCTGCTGTCGATCACTCGAGCTTCTGTTTTTCCAAGCTGGATTATATTGCCCGAGGCGGCATTTTTATCGACTGCGTTAGACTCGCGGATATCTATAGGTGGGTGGCAATTCGGTTTGAGCAATAAGTTTTTAGCAGAAGGAAACGTTGATAACGGCCGTTAATAGGCTTTTGTAAGGAAGACTGTAATTCGATACAATTCAATAGCGCGAGCAATTTTTATCGCATACTAAAAGCGATACCGGACGTTGATATTCGGTCTTTAAAAAGAAAACGACGGGAGCGGAGTTTTGTTTCATTTCACTGCCGGCAACGAAATGACAGCAATATTTGATGAAAATTAAAGTGTCGGAAATTACCAAGTTGAAAGTTCATATTTCAAGTATCTAATACTCGAGCATTTAATAAAAAAAAATTTAATTTTAAAGGAACAGTTTATAAAATAAGTAAGTTTTATTTTTTGCACTTCGTAAACAGCATAAACTTAATGAGACCTGATATAACAAAGCCTGGAAAAAAATATCTTCCAAAGGACTTTTGAATTTTTCATTGCACTCATTATTTTTGCCTTCTTAATCATGAAAAAATAAAGCATTGGACCTCTGCCGACTGGAGCTCGTTACGAAATCTCCGCGGAAAAGAAGCCGCGAGAATATCCATTTTATCCTGTTGGCAAGAAGCGCAAACGGCCGAGGTAAATACTCGTTGTGTCGTGTTTGAATTTAGCCGCAATCAGACGAGAGCGCGCCTTTTATTGCAGTTTTTCCTTAAGCAGCGAGCCGCTGCAGGTCGCCTTATATTTCGAGACGCGGAAGAATCGCGACGTCAAATGAAATCAAATTAGGGGACGGTCGAATGGAACCGGGAAAAGCCCAAATAGTACTGCTTAAACTCCCTGGGAAAAAGTTTCGAGATAGCTGTTTTATTTGCTCTTAGGCTGAATTCCGTTCACTTTGAAGAAAATGTAAAAGTGAAAAATGTGTTAAAAATAAAGGTTAAAAGGTTTTTAAATTAATAAAAAAATGTAATTTTCAAAATTATATGAATTTCACATAAAAGTGAAAAATATAACGAATTCCTTTCATTTTTATTTAAAAAATGCATATGTATGTTCAAGTGCTTTTAAAATCAGTTATTGGAAACTGGAAAAACATTCCCTCAAAAAGCTAAAAGATTATTCTTGTATAACGTAATTATTTTTATAAATGTACACGAAAAACGCATTAGAATCCGTAAAAATATTTCAATTTTGCAATAAAAAGATTTAAAATACTGTTTTAAGATAACGCGATAATGCATATGAAGAACGATTTTACATGAACAACATTTTTACCGCACATCCCTGATTAAATTCGAATGCCAAATGAGCGACAGTCTTCTCGTTTTTCATACATAAATCCGATTTAAAAGCTGAATAATTTATCAAATACTATAAACACCGTTTTCCGGTATTAGAATCTCCTCCAACCTTCGCCAATCACCCAGAAAGTTCAACGTCCCACCTAGAAATAGATTCGCCGCGCCGCGCTTTCCCTGAAAAAGTGCATCAAGCTCGCAGCTAAAGCTCTCTCTCTCTCTCTCTCTCTCTCTCTCTCTCTCCAATCCACGCGGCCCAGTCGCTGATTCCATTTATCAGCAGGCAGCAGTCAAAAGCGGGAACCGCGCGCTCCGAATCACGCTTCCTGCAAAATTGCAGCCAGCATATTTAACGGGCTTTAAACCGAGGCGGACGAGGGGAGAGAGCTTAGCGCGCGTTATTGCGTGCCAGGTACGCGCGCGGAAAACCTTCGTCAACGTCTCGGGCGCGTCTCCTTGCGTCGGCGGGGGGTGGGGGGGGGGCGCGGAATATCAATGTGGCCCGTGAAATATGACGTTTTCATTAAAAGTTGCCGGGGCGCCGTCGCTATTAGACCGAAAGCCCGATAGGCGCGACGCAGCAGCCTTTATGAGCTTCTTGCGCATTCCTCCGAGCGGCTCATTGAGTTTAACGCTTTCCTTAATGATCCCCCGCTGAAGCGGCTGTCAACGCTGTTTTGTCTCGCGCTGCCGGTTATGAGCTGCTTTTCGTCGGCGGTTGGCTTCGCTGCGCTCTTTTTTTTGTTTTTTATTTTGGAATGCGGAGAGAGCCGTCCTTCGAGCTGGAAAGCTGTGTCACCGAGTGCGCGAGGTGCGGTATTAAAAGTTTTCTCTAGGTGCTTGTTCTGTTGCGCGTAATTTAGTCGGGATGAGATATTTTTGTTGGGTTTGTCAAATGTTAAAGTACACGAATAGAATTTTTCAATAAAAATTACGAGGATGACACCTGTAAATCGTCGGATGGTTGACCTGCACTGAGAAAAATACCTTATTAAAAATTAGTATACTCTATCGTAATCGAAGGACAAACTTGTACTATCCTGAAAAATTACTATAATATGTACTAA
>JAWWEM010050904.1:0-10477 GCA_035582935.1 Ormyrus thymus
AAACAAGTTTTACAATGTTGTAGGAGGAGCCACTATCAATTCTGACTTGGGCTCTTTCTGAGGAGCACTCTTAAATATTTTTCATTAAATAAATAGTTTCCTTTGTTTTTATTAGAAAAAGATTTCTTTATTAAAATTAAAACAATAGATTTCATTGCTTTCATTAGGTTTTACATTCAAATACGAAAGCAGTTGGTATTTGTCATGAAATTTGGAAATTTTCTGAAATTTGCAAAACAAGCGATAATAAGCAGATAATCTTAGAAGCCAAGAAAAATCTGATAAAAAAACACGTCAATTTTCTCAATTTTACGGACTCCATTCAAGATATTTTTTCTTACGTCTCATTCTTTCATTTATTGTTAATGACAATAATTAACTGCATTGTTGGATATATTGTCCAAGAAATTGACCTACGACCTTTCTTGGACCAAACCCTGCAACTTTTGTCTGAACCATTTTCCGGAAAATGCGACCCTGGAAAATTATTTAGGTGGATCCATACTTTTGGAACACCCTGTATGCTTATAAATCTAAGAAATAATTTTCATATTTCTAATTCAGTTACTTTGCAGAATAAATGCTATTACTAATTTTTGATTTTTAAAATTTCAAAAGCAAATCAGAAAAATAATATTTAAATGTTTTTGTTCGTACAGTCAAAAAGTATAAATCAGGATACAGTTTTCACATTAGTATTATGCTCAGTATACATGTTTGCTTCGCTTTTGTCTGTCGCGGCATATTGTATTGCTGGTGAATATTTGACATCTCAGGTTGGCATAACACCTTCTTAAGAAATATATAAAAATAAAAGAAAAGGATTTACGATCATAAATTTCCAATCTTTTTTTAGGGCACCTTAATTTTCAATGGCTTTTGTAACTGTCCTTGGTATACATTTAAACCTGCTGATACTAAGCTGCTTATTCTCATGATTATGAGAAGTCGTGAACCAGTGGAAGTTTTGGAGTCCTTTCACTTGTTTATTTTACGCAGGTACATTTTGAGTATTTCTTCTAGATACGGTTATTATGGAATTATATTAATTATTACAACGAAATGAAAATAAAATTTCGATTTTATATCAGATCATAAAAACTTCGGTTTCTTATTTGTCATTAGTACGAGCATCAGCCAAATGATAAGCTTTGAAAGTTGAAACCAAAGTAGTAAATGTTTTGCTAAATATTGAATTGACGAGCTCCAAGATTTCTCAATTCATTCTAAAGATGGCTCCACTAATATCTCCTGCGTGATATGGCAACCTAGTGTTCATATCAAGAATATTTTAAATTCAATTTTAAATCATGCTTCGTAATATTTTTGCATTATTCTTATACTAAACACAAATAAATGTATATTTTTATAGATCATTACTGCGTCTTCTGTAGTAATGCGAAAATCAAGTTTCATTTTAATATTCAGTAAATTGACTTTTTCATTGCATTTCAAAAAATGTTTATGTCTCACTTTTAATAATTTTTGAAAGAAATCTCATAATTATCTTTATAAACGCAAGTCTTTCGATTCAACAATCCTATATGATTTACCGCTCAAGTGCGCATACATATAGTCAAGTTTTCATAATTCCGTTCTATAATATTGTACAGATTTTCTTAAATTTTCAAGTCTATTTGTGAAAGCTTGCTTCTCTAATCAGATATCGCGTATCTCTTTGTACAAATTTTAAGAGAAAAAAATGTTTTCTTCTTAAAGAGTTCTTTTTAGCTAAATACTAGGTGAAATACTTTATGAAAACGTCCCTAGCACCGACAGTGAAAAATCCACAGTCCAGCGTATACTGAAGGATTCCGCTCGATTAAAGCTAGTTCGAAAAGGAAGTAGAAGATGGGAAAAATAGAGGAGCAACACAACGCTGACTTGGCGAACCCCTGATGAAGAATGGAGGAGAAGGAGGGACTCTACGCGTTACTGTAAGTATCCATTTATCCTTCTTTGCACTTTTAGCTCTATATTTTTATCTATACCAGTTGGAGGAATAAATCCTCCTAAAAATCAAGCAAGCTTCTTACTTTTCAGCACGATAAAGTAAATGAGCAAAAAAAAGTTATACTCCCCCGCGTTTCAGGAAAAATTTCAAGTGCTGTTTCTATGTTATGCAACGAGACGATTCTGTAAAATCGGGTATGAAAAAATAGATGCCGATAATCGGAATCGAACCACGGCCACCCGAACGACAAGGTGCTATCGACACACTGACTCTTTCAAGTGACGATTATCCGAACTACGCCCTGCACCGACCGGCGTCTTCGAATCCACCAACCGTTATAGTTAATATTTTTTTTACAAAATATATTGAATAACTGGTTACGTCGGTTCAGTACAAAGCAGCTTTTATTAAAAGTGATCCATTTAGGGCAATAAACTTTAAGCATAAAGTTAGTAAATGGTAATTTTCGTAACAAGGGTAAAATTCTAGACCAAAGTGTGATCGCTATGAGTAATTCGGGATTACACAAGGGTGTAAAGTATCATGCCCGTCTTGCGAAAGTCATTTTTCGGTGCATTTGTAAAATTTGCAAAATACCGAAAGTGCAGCTTTACGCACATTGAATAAAAGAAATTCTAAAAAGTTCATCAACGTATCAGGAGTCATTCCTCCACGATTACTTGTCTCGCTACCTTTGACTGCATCTATTTAGTGCGGGCCGCTTTGGCTGGCCGGGTGTATCGACCGTCGGAGCCAGGAATCACGTCCTTGAACCTGACTCCCGCCAGCCCGGGAAAACTTCGTGCCCCTCTCTGCTCTCCCGCACCTCTTTCTCCCGTGCTCTTCCCTGAAAAGCGCCAAAGACGGATGATCGAGTGCGCGCGCAGTCCGTTGGCCCTACTCGACAAGAGCATCTCGAGACGCAGTTTTTGTGGAAAGAATATAAGTCTGCAGTTTATCATTTGCTACGAGGATGGAAATAGGAAGAGTGGACGAACACGGAAACACAGAATACGTAAAGAAGCAGAATAAATATCCGACTCTTTGTTCTTTTCAGTAATCGCGGAAGGTCGACATTTTTATCCGGAAAGTTCGGCGGTACTGTGTAAATTTGCACTCGGCAAGCTTAGAGCGGGGTGTAACTCTTACGTCCGCTCGGCTGCTTTCCCGACAAGACGGGTTGCTAAAATATAC
Organism: Ormyrus thymus; assembly: GCA_035582935.1. NCBI lineage: Eukaryota > Metazoa > Arthropoda > Insecta > Hymenoptera > Ormyridae > Ormyrus > Ormyrus thymus. The sequence goes on from JAWWEM010050904.1 coordinate 3,149, forward strand.
GGGGGAACAGGACAGGGAAAAAGCGAAAGAGAGAGAGAGAGCGAGAGAGAGACAGAGAGACTATGCCCACACAAGTAACGGAAAGTCTGCAGAAGTGTTCAAAGCAAACGAGGGAGCAGGAAGAATTAGACATCGGTGTGAGGATGTCGAATGGAGTGAAGAAAAAAGCTGCCTGAATGAGTATAAGTTGACAGTGGGGAGAAAACTTTTCTATTGATATTGGAGAAATGTTGTAGAAATTTTTCATTTAGTGGTAAATACTTGTTTAGACTGAAAAAACGGATCTTTTCTAAATGAGTTGCAATGAAAATCTTATCGTTAAAGGCCATCCCTTCGTCCCCTGCGACAGGATTAATAAGTAAGGCAGACTAACCTATGCAGGAGTTAACGTACGTGATTGAATGTATGCGGCGATGAAAGGAGAGGCACATTTTGCAGCATTGTTTGCACTTTCGCGCGAATCTCCGTTTATACACGCATTTCAAGCAGATAACGGATATCTCTTGTTGCTATAGATTGCAATTATTGAGTTTAACCCATTAACGCCCAGAGAAACCCGATTTTTTCATCATTTTGGAGCATCATACTCAATAAGGCATGCCAGCCAGCCGTGGCACATAATACCGTTTCATGCATGCCATTGAGGCGGCACGTGGCCAAATGTCTCTTTCGCTCACCCTCTCATTAGGATGCATTAAACCGAGGACAATGGACTGAGATCTTCAATCGTCCAGAGAGAGAGAGAGAGAGAGCACGCAGCGCAAGCTTATTGAATTAAAAGTTGTCAGTGATCAATTTCTTCTTTACTCTTTTAATCAAACAGTTCTTTTGACTGAAATATATTCGAGGACAATAAAGGAATGACAATGGCTTTTTCATCTAAAATGTAATGTTTTTGTTAATTTAATTGTATATGTCGTAAACAAAGTGGACGTAAAAAAAATCCTTTTTCAGATTGGATCCAGTGTAAAGCAGCTTAAAAACCAAAAATACATGCAAAGAATCACTTTGAATGGATTCTTCTGAACAAGATTTATATTAGCTTTCATAGGTTCGACTTAATGTCGAATGTGTCCTTTCAATAACTGGCCAATCGCCTATATTACCCAACGATAGAATTACATTACTGAAATGTGAAGTAATGATTAACATTCACTACTATGTTTTATCGTTATTCAAGCACAACAATTTACTTATAATTATGTACAAACTGAAAAATAACTTCGGTAAAGTTGTATTTTACTTACCAAATGTACGTACTGGGATAACACCCTCATGTACATTGATCAGAAGTGATTATAAACTTTTGCGTCCTTGTTACGAAAACGGCTATTTTCACATTTCATTATTTAGATGATTTAGGAATAAAATTGTCATCTATTTTTAAATTACTGCTGCTCTTCTCAAGAAAAATGTCTAACCAGCACAGTGGCAATAAAGTTTCTGAAAATTTAAATATACTGTAATGGTAAGAAAATATAAATTGTATGTATATCGATAAAAAATATTTAAAGTTTTAATACTGTTTTATATTTTGTTTTTTTGTTACATTGTAGACTTAAAATTAGCACAATGATGGCTCGATCTTGTACTTAAAGTGGTGCTTTGAAAATTATATTAGAATAAAAATGAGAATTAAAGAAATAGAAGAAGAAGAATAAGTGAATACACGTAAACAAAGTTTTGCGAAGGACAATTGAACTCGGACTGTTCAGCAAGTAAATTTTATTCTGCAGCGATACTAATTCATTCAATATGTTAATAATACGCGTATAGAATAAACCAATAAAATAGTAAATAAAGAGCACAATAGATGAATGAATTTTGCAGAAAATAAGAAGAAGATTGTAAGTACAGCACTGCATTTTTTCACCTCCTAAATAGTTAAGCTTTAATCTATCACCATGGAAACTCGACAAAAACAAAGCTTGCATTTTTATTCTTCGAGTGGAGCTCCACGTACTAAATCCATTTTTCTCATAAAAACCGTGTTGTCTTTATTATTTGTACTTTTTTACATTTGAAACTATTATTTTAGTAGTTTTCTCATAGTCAAGTTCCTTATTTTTCGTAGCTTTAAAGCAGTGAAATGCTAATATTAATCGGTAAACCGTTGGAATATATTATGAAATTGGCTGGACTTTGGTCTTATGATTTCTATATAATTGGTCCTTTATCAATGATTTCACCGCTAATAACTTTACTGCCTTTTCAATGTTGGTACGCCGTGCAATTAAGAAAAAATTTACCAGATTTAATGGATATTTTAAGCGACATTTTTACGGAATCACTGATACTTATTAAGCTCATTATATTATGGAAAAATAAAAGGTTCAAAATAAGTATTGATTTTATTATTTTTAAGTAATTAATTTGATTATTAACTGTTTATGCACTTTTGTTAAAACGGAATGAACAAGCAATATTTACGTTTAAAAATATAATAAAAAGTAATTGATTTAACTAATTGAACTGTTGTGACCTCAAAAATGCACACTTAATCGAGTACATATTTAAATCAATCCATTGCAATTTGTTTGAATGTCAGTCATATTTACAAGATGCTGCAAGAAATAAGCGTGGAATGGAGTCAGAGTCAGCTACCGAAAGACTGGATAAGACTCGCTCGTTACGGTCGCACTTTTTGTACCATAGACCTTGGCGTGTACGCAGCTGCAGGACTGCTGTATTATCCAGACTTCATTTTGCAGTACTTTAACAAAGCCGTCGAAGACAGACAATGCTTGCTCCGAGCTGTATTTCCGTTCAACTACCGTCAATCTCCAATATTCGAAATAATCAATCTAACTCAATTTATACAAGGCTGGATGATGATAATCTCTGATTCGATGAGCAAAGGTCTCTTTGTTGCTTTGGTAAGAAAGGATTTATTGTTTTCCCGTAAATCTTTCTTCAATCAGTTATTGTTCTCTCCCTAGATTTTCCATGTCGGTGCTCATATCTCTTTGTTGAACAAGTATATCGAAGAATATTCGAATTATTGTATCGGATATGGCAATAAAAATTACAGACTGAATCTCGTAATAAACCAGCATCTGAAAGTATTAAAACTGGTTAAAAGAATAGATGTGATATACTCATACGTCTCACTATTTCAAATAGCGTTTAGCAATATAATTATTTGCGCCACTGGATTTGTTTTAATTACAGTACTCAATCTGAACTTTTTTACGATTTTATTTTAATTTGCACATTTCGTATTATTCTAAAAGTTTGTATTCAATATTTCTGTAGGCTATGGAATTTGCCGACGTGCTGCTATTGGTCAAATTTTCAATGTTTATCGCGGCCATGCTCATACAAGCCTCTTGTTTTTGTTTCGCTGGACAATACCTTCGCAAAGTAAGATCATACGTAAAATGAAACATTTCTGACGAAACGATTGAATTATGAAATAAACAATTGTAATTCTTTTAGGGAGAATCCGTAGTGACAGCGATATACAACTGCCTCTGGTACAATGCTGAAATCAAGGATATTAGAGCATCCTGTTTATATTAGCAAATGCACAAAAGTCATTAACTCTGACTGGAGGAAAAATGTTTGAATTATCTACGGATAGTTTTACAATGGTAAGGAACCAATTGCTACTACTACTTGAGCATAAGTTTAATAACGTAAACGAAATTTTTCAGATAGTGAAAACATCTGCTTCTTATCTTTCAGTTCTTAGAGCTGTATATGCCTGAACGACATTGTTTAAAAAGTAATTTGTAAGTTTTTATCTTATATTTTCTAAAGGGCTGCATTAATAAAAAAATTTTCACATAATATGCTATTTATTGGGTTATGAATTTCTATGCACATTTGAACATGAAAATGTTTAAAGTGGAATCACAAACATCGACCTGCATTAAATTTCTTAATTCGGTCCTCTTATCAACTTTTTTCTTCGCTGCTGTTTTTCCTATGGCACTTTTTACTTCTACTAAAAAAATTGGAATAAAATAAAGTAAATCCTTTATTAAATTGTGTTCAATCCTTCATTAAATTGGATTTTTAATCTTGCAAATCTTTAGTGTAAAGCGTATACTACTCTGTACTATTTTTGAGCCTGCGACACTTTCAGGTGAAAACGAACAAGTTCATATGCTGAAACATCAAGCTGATGTAAATAATAAATAAACTTTTGTAATCTTTCAAACGATTCGCGTTATGAATTTTGCATTAACGAGGAAACTGAAGACTGCCATAAACCTGAGTACTACCATAAGTGATAACTTGTAATTTTGCTTTACGACCGGTTATAAAGTATTCAAATCACCCGGGAAACTTAATGTAAACATAATGTTGTCGGATAGAATCTAAAGAAAACTGGGGAGAAGCTCTCAGAGCTCGATGCTTTCAACAGCTAGCGAACATCTACTTATTTGAAATGACTTTGTTATTATTAATAAAAGTTAAATGATTTATTGTAATTAAAAGTTGAAAATTTTGGTCTTATTTTTAGAAACATTATTTAGAAACGTCTATCAGTTTCATCATGAGTTTACTAATTAACAAACCATTAACGATTTGTTTAAAAGTAAGTGGCCTTTGGCCCTATGAGTTTAACTACATTGGACCACTCGCAATATTATCTACTTTGGTAACAACATTGCCATTTCAATGTTGGAAAGCTGCAAGTTTAATAAATGATCCCATTTTATTGATGGACAGTCTAAGTGATATTCTTGCAGAAATTCTTATATTGTTTAAACTGTTTGCAATGTGGATAAATAAAAGGTTAGAAAGCTTTTTCAATATTATTTAAACTTAACAATTTACAAATCGTAAAAAATGATTTATTCTTTAATTCTTTCTTTTGCTTTTAATTTAAGGTGAAGGTACCTAATATTGCCCTTATAACATCAAACTAGTATTAAAATTTAATTTTTCCGAAAGACAAAAATGAGTTTAAAAAAGTTGAAATTTTAAATTTCAATTGAAAAGAATTACCCAATTTGGCCTTCCTTTCTTTTAATCATCTTAAAAGCGACTTGAACGTTGATTAAACTATTCTTTCTCTTCGTTATCTTTTTCTAATTAATTCTACGGAATTTACAGACGCATAAAGAACCAAAAAACGCATAATCACTCTAAAACATGCTTGTATTTAAAATAATAATAATTTTTGAAATTTTATACTTACAGATTGTTAAGTTCTGAACTTTGAAACAATAAATATTCAAAATAATAACTAGATATATATTAAATACAAGACGCTTAGAATCGATTAAAAAGACTGCACTAAAAGCGTAAGTAGTTATTGATTTCGAACTTGATTGTGTCTTGAACATGGACCCTGCTACTCTCTCTAGTTGAATATTTCGGTTGGTAGGAACTGGTAGTTAGCTCAAAGCAATTGAGCTAGCATAGGAAGAGTTTACCGCAAATGCCTCAAATTTAGATTTATCATTGAAATCATATATACTGACATCCTCAAGCGGTAGGCCAGATTGGGTATCCAGGCCAATTTGACTTATCTTTAGTCCTTAATTCATGCGAAGTTTATTGTAATCACCATTTATTGCACATCAAGTATTTTGAAAAAAATTTTATTTGATCCCTTAAAAGACAGTATTGTTTTCAGTAGTGACACTGAATTAATAAGTTTTAATTGTTTTGCATTTAAAATGTGCACGCTGAATGTAAAAATGTCAGATATCGATTGTATATTAAGTATTTTTTAAAGGAAATGCTGCACAAAAATTAGGCAAGTGAATTTTCATAATTTCATTTTAAAGGCCTCTTTCTTGTAGGAGAAAAACTGGATTTTCAAGTCAACACGGGAAATCGAAAATCCACTTGTTAATTTTTCACTTTTGCATTTTGAAACTTTATATCAACCTGTATAATATCTGTGGCTTTTGTTATTCATTACAAATACTTGTACCAGCAGCTTTAAATTCATCATTCGCACTAGGAAATGTCTCATTGATGGTTCCACCCAGGTTAGCAGTAAAGATCCAATCAAATAACTTAGCATATTTCATTACAGATAGTATCCATATTAGATAATTAAATATTTTCCATGATAAAATTACCTCTTATTTTTTTAAATTATTATAATAATTGCACTAAATATATAAAGATAACATTTTTTTCATAACAGATATATGACAGATTTATTGCGAAATATAATTGACGATTGGAACAGAGAAATTATACCGGACCAATGGAAAATTCTTGCTCGTTATTGCAGTATATTTTGTATATTTGATATTGCTTTGTACTTGAGCGCTGTTTTATTTTATTATCCAGATTTAATATCGACCTATATTAACAAACCCCCCGAAGCCAGACAATTGTTATTTCAGTCACATTATCCGTTCGACTATCAGAATTCGCCAAATTATGAATGCCTGAACCTCATGCAGATAATTCAAGGATTTTTAATAATCGCTGTTGATACTTTAAGCAAATCGCTTTTATTAGCTTACGTAAGAAATCTTGTCATTTTAGGTTTCCATAAATGTATACTAACCCTATGTAAATTATCACAATATTTATTGTTTTTACTGCTGATTCAGATTTTACATGTTACGGCACGAGTTCATTTACTAAAAGGTTACGTAGAAGAATATTCTGATAGTTGCATTGAAATGAATGAAAAAAGTGAAAAAATAAAGTACACAAATTTGAAGCGTGTAATCAGCGAACATTTACACATTTTACTTCTGGTAGACAAGATCGATGCTGCTTACAATTACATATCACTGTTACAAATTATCTTTAGTAATATTATTATCTGCGTGACAGGATTTGTAGTCATAACAGTATGTAAGAAGTTTAATAGAATTTTACAAAAACCAATTTAACATTCAAGCAATACTATTTTTTATCGAATTTCCAGGCTATGGAAAATGCTAATGTCATACTTTTATTAAAATTCGTCATGTACATCCTGGCAATGCTTTCGCAAGCTTTTGTCTTTTGCATCGCTGGGCAGTATCTTCGTGATAAAGTACTGTTTAAATCAAAATCAATAATTATTACACAATTGTACATTTTTTGTCTTCTTTTTAGGGAGAATCGATAACCGAGATGATATATAATACTCTTTGGTACAACGCTGAGCCTAAAGAAATTAAAGCAATAATGTTTATAATAGCAAATACACAGAATCCTTTGACTTTAAGCGGCGGAAAATTATTTGAACTCTCTATAGATACATTTGCTCAGGTATGAAAACTTCATATTTGATATTTTACATATCAAGAAATTCCTTAGTTGGAGTTTAGTCAAGATTCACACGGAGAAAAATTTTCTAGAAAAAATTACAATAGTACATTTTAATTTGATCACAGACTGCAAAAATCCTAAAAA
>JAWWEM010050905.1:0-10475 GCA_035582935.1 Ormyrus thymus
TTCTCTTTCTATCCCACTCCCGCGTTCGCTTATACATCAGCATAGGGTTAGCGCGCTCTATTCTTATATCTCTATGATCGGGACATAACTATCTAGGGCAAGTCCTTATAATTTTCATTTGCGAGGTGGCAGATTGATCTAGGGTAAAACAACCAACGATAAAATTACTAGAAAAAACTTACATCGGGGCGGATGATGGAATAAGTCGGTTATAAGAAAAGACTTAGTCATAACATTCAGGGGATTGATATAAAGAACTTATTTAAGTCTAATAAAAAAAAACAGTACTCAATAAAGAAATTTACGAAATATTTAAAAATCATATTAATTTCATAATCTTTTGGTTACACAGAGAAAAATCTGAAGTTCTGGTGAGCACAGTAATGCACGTTGTTCAAGCAACCCTGTGCCACGTTTTATGGAAAAATGGAAAAACTGTACGAGCAAGCGAAGCCTTTGAGGCAATAAAACCCATTGACTATGGTAATAAAATTGAACGCAGCACAATTAACGCTTGTAAAAGTATCGGTTGGTCAAAGTATCACACATTGGGGAGCGAAGAAGCAGTCGAATTTATTCGCAAAGCTCTGTTGGATGATCCAGAGAGAGATCTCTGGCACTTTATACTGGGAAAAAATTTGCGAAGAATACGAAGAGATTTGTCCGTTGGTGCCATCCCTTCGGAAGATGAATCGGATGCGTTCCGCAAAGCATACCATAAATCTAAGAATCAAGTGTACGGTATATTTTTAGCGCAAATGTATCGAGAACAGCGAAATAATAAACAAGCAATACAAATGTACGAGCAGATTTTCCACAGCAAACCAAAAAGCTATACTATTTATCTCAGACTGGCATTAGGGTTTATACAACTATTTAAACTGCCGCTGGCCAAAAAGTGTCTTGATGAAGTCGCGCAAAAATATCCCGAAGATTGCATGTATCTTCATTACCGAGGAATATACTATAAGAAATCCAAAAAGTTTGAGGTATTATTTTATTATCAATTTTTATTTATATATGTATTACAAATTCGTTATTTAACACTATAACAATGTTAAATCAATTTTAATTAATTAAATGTTTAAAAAAGGTACTCAACAATTTTTGTTTTTTACATAAATTTTTCTAGACGGCAACATATTATTTAAAAAAAGCTGCCGACATGGATAATTATCCTGCAGCAAAAGATTATCTTATCTGCAAGATGAAAATTGACGCATCTTTCGATTCAACGCAATATTTATTAAGTCTAATAGAAAAATTTAAAAATTTACCGGAAAAGCAAATACAATCTTTGCTTTTGGAAACAGCACTTAGTTATCTAAAGAAAAAAGATATAAAGAATTCTTTAAAATTCTTTTTACATGCAATAGAAATTGCCGAAAAAAGTCAAGCACTATACGTACGTATTTTTCTAAGTTAAATATAAATTTTTATTCTCTGTACATTTAAATTAAACGATTTTAAAAAGTTATAGTTTGCAAATGATGGACATTAAAATAAAATAATTCTTTTTAGCTACATTATTCAGCATTTCATCCGGGAGAAGGCAAAAATATTTATCAAGTGCTTGCAAAAGAAGTTTTTCCATTAGTTAAAAGAATGGAGAGTTCCCTCGATGAAACTACATTAAGCTTCTATAAAGATTTGCAAAATTATTATCAGGAGAACTTACAAGATGAAATTAATTTCACTCAAAGAGTTTTTTCGAAGGTGCACACATAATTTTGACATTTTATAAAACTGTGATTCAAGTGGTTGTTAATTAGTACTTAAGATATATATTTTAAAAATAATTATTTTTTACTCAATAATAATTAATTATAACATATGCGTGATCTACATAATACATAAAAATTACACCTTTATAATTTTTCAGTAAAATAACTGATAAAAAGTATTTGTAACATGTAAGATGTTACTATAATAAATATTTATTTCCAAAATTAATATTACGTTTTCCTCTTTACTTCTGTTTTTAAGTACAAATAATAAGATAAGATAATCTCAATAGATTTTATAAAGAATTGTGAATCAAATTGTTACATTTAATTTAAAAAAAGTAAACATTATAGAATAGTTTTAGTAAGAAATTTTATAATTATTTATTAGTTCTTTAAAAAATGCTACGAATATAAAATAACTCGAAAGGTAGAGGGCAAGTATCTTAACGATAAAAAATATACCAAGCGAATAAACGGATTCATTCGGGTCAAAGAGAATTCCATCCACGGACATCCTGGCGAGGCTATACAGTCTGCCTGTTGCGAAGCCGGAATCGGGGTACACCTTTGCAAGTTTCGCAAGGAGAGAGCACAGAGGGCGAATAATTTGCGGATGCGCAGTACGGCAAAGAATATCGCACCGCAATCTGCCCACAAAGAGAAGAAAAGGGAGAGAGAGAGGCAAACGACTGCTCGGCTTACTTATTATGCAACGTGAGATCGAGGCCTTTACATGTGGAGTAGATAACTTGAGTTCGCGTAATTGCCGTAGGTACTTTTAACTTGGATTCGACGCGTTTTTAGCTGAGCAAAATTTGCTAATTCTGAATAATTTTTTGTAATGCCTTAGCTATTTATTTATGCACTTACGTTTGCCCAAAACTTCTTAAATTCTTTATTCAGAAATTAAACTAAAAGTTTTCAAGGGCTTTTCAATCGTCTACTTTGTTATTGAACTCGCAGTGTTTAAAACGACTGCTCGCGGTCATTTTAAAATTAAGCTGCATATTATGATAGGTTTATGTAAAGAATTGATTGAGACTGATGAATTTAAAAACCTCTGTCTTTGCCGAAAGAAGTTTATCAAAATACACTGATGCTGACTCCCGTCGCTGATCAGCGCCGTACGAAAGCATAAATAGGGCGACGTTAAGTAAGATCAACTTGTTATTTCAGATCTTCTCTATTAGATGATTATATATGTTTATTTTTTGTTACCTGAATCACAATTGAAAATTTTTTAATGTGAATATTTTAACTGATCATCTTCAGAATAGTTTAAAATATAAAACTATTGTATATCTTTATTCTCAAACATTCACTTATATTGAATCAAAAGAATTTCCTTAGAATCGGTAAGCTGAGTTCAATTAAATTTTGATTTATGTTTACACTGCTACAAAATTTATTCTGTTTAATTGTAACAAACATCTTGCGCCATTATTGTTGTAATAATCGAAATATCGTTCATCTCAGTGAATTATGTATAAGGTGCCTGTGAAATATTTATCGAAGTCTTAGAAGGACTTTCCCGTAGAAAAGAAAGTCTGGGAGTACAAAGAACAACGAGCGCTTCCGCTCCAGCTTTTCAATAGTGTTACGCTCATCAACATTGATGGATTACTTTATGTAATATTAAGAGCGAAAATTTTAAATTCATTCAAATGAATTGGTCTATTATTACGTAGTTTTATTGATCGTTGTTACAAAGCTGAAGCTAATTTCAATTTAACCTGTATAAAAAAATACTCATTTTTTATTTTTTATATTTTTTATTTACTTTATATTTATTTTTATACTTTATATTTTTTAAATACCCTTTTTGAAGGGAAAAAAAATTATTCGATAAATGATATTTGGTTTTATTGGTCCAATCGTGTATTCTGATTAAAATTTGAATAACTGCACGTATAAAAAGAATACATAGATTTATATTTTTTTTAGCGCAACACGACGATAAATATCTATTTTAAAGGAAAAAGGCTCTAAAAACGAAGAATGTATTTATAATAGTATTTATTTACGGTTCAATCACGTAACTGAAGAAATATATACTTTGCAAGTAAAATTTACGATTCCTGTCAAAACATATTTTATTTTTATTTGTGTTAGTACGTTCGCGATTGATAATTATTTCAACAGAAAATACCGTACATATCTTTTTAAGGCGTGATCGAAACCAAATAAAATTTTACAACTTTGAGTATAGATGCTCATAAATAAATAATAATATAAGACAAAATGAAATGAATGTAACAAAGAACAAAAATTTTAATACAATTTAGAGAAATATTCGCGCGATCAAAATAACTTCTGTGGTTTAATCTTTCCTATATAATTCTCGCCAATATGCTATTATTTCAAGAATTTTGCTGAATAGTCACGTAGTTGTACTTGTAGGTAGAAAATTTGCGTGAAAATAATGGCATTTTTTACATTCTGGATTTACATTAAACTACTATAAATGGAAGAAGGATTGTTTTGTTATCATACTTATTCGAGTTTTTTTACAATTACATTGTTTTGGGGTCAGCCGCAGAAACTTGAAAATGTTTCGTAGACATTATTTTCGTTAATCACACATTTTCAACGGGAATATGTTAAAAAGAAATGTAATTTAACGTGCATAACTTTATTTTATAATTTTATATTTACCTTTAAAAGTAATTTTACTCAGTAGAATTTTTTTTGTCTGTCTGTTCACACTCGGTATATTTCTACTTACACAGATATCCATATTTATACTACCCGCGTTTAATTTGAAACTTCGAACACGTTTTTCTTAAGATTTCCTTTAAATGCAGTGGTCAAGCATATTATTTCTAAAATTCATAATTTTTTGCTCTTTTTATAACGTAAAAGCTTCAAACGCTTTTTTTCAAGCTAGATTTCTTAGATTCCCGTGAACATTCTCCTTTTGAAGACAAATTGTAAGTAATAAAAGTAACATGGTTTTATAGCAGTATTTTTTGTCATGTGAGAAAGTCTGCGAAATAATATCGTAGCAACTTTTTAAAAGGATGCAATTGTACCGTAAAACCTGACCTTGAGATTTCAATTCGTCATTTTTTCGTATGTTTTCTAGGAATAGTAATTCTACCGTTAGTAGATGTGGGCGATGGACCAAATTAAACGAAGAACAAATTCTAAGCTTTTTTAAACTTTCTTATATACTTGTTACAATTTTTGATTCTCATTATTGATTTTTCATCAATCAAAAGGAATTTAATATAAGGAATAATTTTCTGACTTATAAACTTACAAACTATTATTAATCGTTAATAATTTTGAAAACACCCTTGATCTGTTCATTTTAACTTGAATTATGAAACTGAGTATTTCTAGATTTAGAAACGATTTAAAGTGAGACAGAAATAGTAATTTAGTACATATGCTTCACATTTCAGATTAATAAATAATTAATTATTAAGCACGTAACTAATAAAGACGGTTGTCAAAATGTGCAAAATTCTTCCTGCTTTCATAGATTTAAAAGACACGAAGTCATGTTAATAGATCTTCAGTATGAATTTACGTCTTGATGATTTTGAATCACGAAAATTATTTAATTTATTAACTAATCTTCTGGTTCAATACTTAATAATGTAATGCGTAATAATTCTTTCTTGCGTAATGATTCAGTGCACTAATAATATAATTATAGTATAAGTAATAAAATAACACCACGTAAAAGTGTCGAGATATTTCTTTTGACAATAAGGGTTCAAAAACATTTCTAAACGATAAATACGATCACTTACTAAATTTGCTGGTAAGTTATTTATAATACATAATACATCCACTACAAGAATTTTCAGATCATCCCAGAAGTGACATAAGGTAATCTTAGTCATACTTCTTGAGTTTTGCCATTGTATAAATCAGTCGGGAAGAATAACTCAATAGCGATTGCGAAAAGAATTCAATAGGAGCAACAATGAACGAGGGAATAGATATTTCATTATCAATCTTATTTGTTCACCATCTTGTACCTGAGAGTGATTGGTAATAGAGGATATTTTATTTAATTTTTGTATATTAATTTATTTATTGTACGTATACTTATTAATGTTTAAACAATTTTGTTTAATGCTCTAAAAATTTATCAGAAAACGAAAAATTTGCAATGAACAAAAAGAAAATAGAAATATAAAGCATAAATTAACGTGTAAGGCTTTTTCTTTTTCATATTTTTTATCGCACATTTATCAATCTGAAATTACGTAGTTAACAGCATTCCAATAATACACGTTTAACTTACCTCAAATATAACTCTTTCCCGAGTTGAGTGAAAGACCACCAACGCTTTATGTCCATGATTCATTCAAATGCCTAACTGAAATTGATTCGATCTACTTTTGTATTTTTTCCCTACCAGAATATAGGATCCAAGTCTTTTAGGAGGGCACATAAATTTTATAACAATACCAAAACTGCAACATCAGAACGCCGTCAATAAAAGAGCCCAGGTACATTAACCCAGAAAAAGACTTCATTACAAAGAAACGCAAATGCATTATCTGCAAAAGAGGTTACCGATTATTCGATTCCTTTATTGTTCGCAACGGACTTTTAGCGGATAATAACGTTTTTAATTGCTTCGGCGCCGACATCCATGCCGCTCCATTCTTAACGATCAGCGCCAGATGTTTATGCGCAAAGCCAGTAATAATAGAGTGAAATTGAAAAATCGGCGACGATCGGCGCCTTATATATGCAACGGTCGCGAGTAGGGCGAGAATAGAAGGCGAGCGCGCGGCTCGAAATTTTTAGTGCGTCGCGCCTCCTTTCACGTGGCCGCCGCGGCGGAGTCGCAATCCGTTCGGGGACTCCGAGCCGCGACGACGACTTTCGCGCGAGTCGCGCGTTATCGCGTGCCCCCGACGTCGCCGAGGTCGCAGGTGTGACCTTCGAACTTTGCGGCCCGAGTGCGCCTTGCCTCCGCGTTGGCGGCGAGGATCGTTCGCCTGCGGAAAGGGGGGGAGAGCTGGCTGAAGATCGGTGACACTCTTGCTACGTCGCACGAGTCATCGCGATCGTTTTCTGCACAATTTTCGCTGGACTGCTCTTGGGGCAAACAGTTGGCTTGATTGCTGCAAGTGGAAGAGGTGAGGTACGCGATTTGTTAACTATACCTTTTGCAAATTCAAATAGGAATGTTTCTAATCTTTCAAGTGATAAGCAAGATAAAAATCGTTAATAAATCATTCCTTTTTAAGCCTACAATCTAGATTTGAAAATTCAATGTAAAGAATTTAAAATCTATTTTTATCGATAATAAGAATCTTCTAAAGTGATATACTTTTGCATTTTTAAAACGCACATTTTGTACCTGTTACGCACTCGCATTACGCGCCTCTCGTTCCGGGTATGTTAGATGCCTACGCCCTCGCGTTGACTTTCTTACTGGTTTGTCAGGCTGATTTTTTCAACCTACATTCGTGCATCAATTCGTTTACTGCTTCGCACTTTTCTCGGTGCATGCACCTGCACTTTTTCTAATATATAATAAACGCTGTTTATTTTTCGTAAATTTTTAATACTCAACGTTTCGGCAGCAAAGCGTGAACTACATTTTTTTAATTTAAAGTAATGCAGATCAGAACGTTTTCATTACATTGTAACTCTGTTATTTGTAGAAAGAAGCTCTTTATTTTCGATGGTTAATTTTGTCCGTTCGGTGTTGACAATACCATTACTTTTCTAAAATTACGAAAGTTCGCAAGAGAGCAAATATGAACATTCTATTTGATAACCATTTAATTCGTGCAATAGTTTTTTAAAATATAGAAAAGATACTTATTGTATACCAATTTTTTAGATAGATTAATTAGCGTTTATTAACAATTTAAGGCGTATTATAAAGCAACATAATTTTTTTAACGAACTATTGAAACCGATGTACATAAATTATTGATATACAGGCAACTAATTTACATCATACAAGACTCGCAAATGTTTACAATCAAAAGATCAACAGCTTTCTAGTGAATTCTATTATAAAATTTTTGTAAAACGGTATTGGAAATATTACATTTCAGTGTCTTTAATTTAATAATAAATATTGAATGACAAACTTGAATCAGATTTTGATAGAAATGCAAACAGGATAATATTACATGTTCAAAATTAATTCATTTTTATAGTTTGTTTGATCCACTTAAAATTGCTTTACTTCTCATTGATAAATATACATTTCACTTAAAATTCGTGAAATTTTATATTTACCATAACACATCCTGCATATTTAATTTATAAACGAAATAATAAAACTGAATGACCATAATTTTAGATTTAGTGATTTTTATTTCAACAATTATTAAGAAATAGTTGAGTTTCTAGCCTTCCGAAAATAGCATTACAGTTACAGGAAGTTCATTCTACTTATAAATAAATTTTAAATTTAACAGCAAAAACATTTCAAGCCATAGTTCTATTTGAACTTTCAGTTGCTTTTCTTTTAAAAAAAAGATAGCCGTGAAATCGAACTGTAGCGGTCGAAAGTTACGATCTCTTCCTCGACACACTATTCGGTGGTTTCTTTTTATGGCGCTTTTTGTGAAAATAAAACAACTCAATTACCAAAAGTTATAACTTGACTGCTATCAACCTTTTTATACTTAATTGTAAAATAGATATGAGATGTATATATTTTTTTATTTTTGGTGAGGTAGAAAATATAAAGGCATTGGTTTGTTTATGCCCATAACAAGAATCGTGAATTTTTCAGCGATTATTGTTTCTTAAAGTCAATATAATTTTAATTGAAATCAATTTTATTAAATGAACATTAATGTAAATTTAAGAATAAAATCATTTATACTAATTTTTTATTTCTTGTTCAAATTCTGGAGTTGCCTTTTAAAAAGCTTATACAATAATGATGCTAATTAATATTAAGGAAAGGCTTATCAAATATAATAATGAACCCTTATAATGATAGTTCTCTTTATTATCGATAAGCTATAATTAGCTTATTAAATTATAAATTTAGACTAATTCATTGTATGGTTTCAATAAATTCTGTATATTACATAGTGTGCATTGTTGAATTCTATTAATAAACGTCAATCTAAATTAAATTATTAATCCTATTTATGTATTCATCAAATTTAAAATTTATTCAAAGAAACCTTTTATTAAAATATTCAAACGAAAAATTTTCTGAATTTTCTATTTGTCGGCAAATTTTTAATTACTGAATCTTTGTTCTTGTTTAATGAGCCGAATAGCTTTTAGTTGACCGCAAATTGAAGAAAAGCTCAAAATAAATAATAGACTAACTAACAGTTCATGCAAAGAAAAAGATAACAAAGCATAAAAATTTTATCATGTTTACCCAGCATTAAATGCCAACATACAATTACTAAAAGGTCCAATTTCGAAACGGTCGAATAAATTTAAATGCAGTAATATCCTGTCTTACGTAGCGGTGTACACAATCTGCAATCGCTGTCACACAAATATTGCAGGTCAACTAATTTAACAACGAACAAGATTAATTAAACTCGACGAGCGTTTATTTTTCATTTCCCCACGGCCAATTTGTAAAATCCAAAAGGGCAGCCCACAAAACATTCCAAATCTTGCCCCGAGACTTGTCCTCCTCAGGCTCCGACAGCAGGATCGCGAAATTAGTCGGAATAAACTCGAAAGTCCATCCAGACTTGTCCGCTCGAACAATCGCACACCCGCGAGGCTGATTTTTCGAAATCCCTTTCCTTTCCAGGCTCGGAGCCATCAGGCTTGCCAGGCCGGACCGATCGGAGGCGGAGGAAGAGAGGGCACGCAGTGCAGCAAGAGGAGAGAGAGAGAGAGGATCCCCGCGCCGCGCCGATACGTAGCATCCTCCCGCGCGCGCTCGTCCTTCTTCACTTTCACTTGGCTCATCTCGCCGGCCGAAGGTGGAAGGCGCGCGCGCGTGCCGCACGCTCCAGAGGCACCCGTGACCGGGAACGTACGACCGATCGAGTCCGATTCTTTTTCTCTCCGTGGTACACCTCGCACACCGTTCTGTCATGGAGTTCCGAGTGGTGGCGAGCCTTTGGATGATGCTCGGGCTCGCGGCCGCAGCTAGGGAGTCCTTTGTGAGTACTTTGTTTTTTTCTTCTTTACGGGAGAGTAAGCTCGGAGGGCGCCGATGGCGAAAGCTCAACTTTTTCGGGGAGAGGTTGAGTCGCTTGTGATGGGTTGGTGATTTCCGTACTGATGGAAAAGTAGAAATGTTTGTAGTGTCTGTATAAATATTAGAAAGGAGATTGATGATGTTCATACAAGTGATTCAGTAAAAAAAAATGTTCAAATTTGAATTTAACTGCACAGTAAGTACACTGAGAAAAATGGCAAAATAGAAATTACTATTTTTTGTGGTAACCGAGGGACAGACTCAAATTCTGGAGAATTTTACGATAATAATAGAAAAAATTACTATGTAACATAGTAATTTTTAAAACAGTCATAATAATTTTTCAATTCGAAATATTAATTTTTTCTATTATTATTGTAAAATTGGCCATAATTTGAGTCTGTCCTTCGGTTACCACAAATAATAGTAACTTTTATTTTGTTATTTTTCTCAGTGTAAAAAATCTAATTTAATTTAATTTAACAAATTACGGAAATAAAAATTATTTCGAAAACATATTAATTTTAATACAAACCTTAAAGTTTGCTAATTGCAGAATAGTCAATAGGTAGCAAATTTTTAATTCATGTATTAAAATCAATTTATCTTAGTTAAATTTAAGA
>JAWWEM010050906.1:0-10471 GCA_035582935.1 Ormyrus thymus
GTACGCTTTTTGAATTTTCGCGACGGTCGTTCGAGTTAATTGAATGAGCTTCGCGTCGTCGTGGGGCGAGGTCTCTTTTTTCTCGATTTCGCCGCTGGAAATTGTTCGAGGAACACTCGATACCAATTTGTACCTCTTGAATTCGAATTCGAAATCGCTCGCTCGCTCGGCTCTGGGACAATAATGACACACTGCAATAATTAAGCTTGCTGATACGGAAAAGGCGCCACTGTTTGCCGATATTCGAATAAATATTTGAAAAAATCAAAAACAAGATAACGGCTTATTTTTTTCAAAGCTTGTACGCGAGAGGCGCGACACGTGAGAGCGATCTTCCAACGGCGGAGATAAAAAAAAAAAAGCGAGAGCAGCGGTAAATAATTGTCTGTTCTCCTATAACGAAGCAAAAAACGTCGCGAGTTTACGACGAGCTTTTGCTTTTTGTTTATCGAAGTTACGTTCGCTTCTTCGCCGCCGCCGCCTCGCGAAAAACTTAATAAATTCAGCAAAAACGGAAGCGCGAAAAAAAAAATATATATATACATATGTACGTTCGCCATTTACGCGTGTGCGCGATAAAATTTTAGGTGGCCTTTAAACATTTATGCGCACCGCAGAAGCGATCAATTTTATTGATGCAAGAAGTATCGTGTTTTGCTTGGAAAACGCGGCGAATAATTGAATTTTAGTAACTCGTAAAAATTTATGTGTAAAGTTAATTGGAAGAATGCTAAATGGAAACGTTATTCTCCGTCGAGCTTTTACGAATGTTGTATTTCAAGGGACGCTGTAAAATTAAACTGTATAAAGTTGTACAAACAAGAAGGAGGGGACTTTTTTGCAGCCAAATCGATCAAACATTTGCTGAAGAATTTGCGTCACTTGTAAAGTTTCAATTTTGAAAAAAGTGTGCTGTACTCGAAACTGACATTCAAGCATTTTCAAACACACTTTCAATCTTCTCTTATTCTTTTAAAAAAAAAAAAAGAAAAAATTTGTTAAACGTCCGCTGTAGAAGGATTTTAAGTAGTCATAAATATTCGGAACATCGTGTTTAGTTTTTGCGTGGCTTATGCTCGCTTTACGTAATTTTAGTGTTGCCTAAAAAGAATGACGACCGAAGATTAATTCTTTGCAACTTTTGAAAAGGCAGAGTGTTAAACACCTTATTTGGATATTAGTTTGGAAATTACATTGAATTCTAAAGAACTGAAAACGTGCTAAATTAAATATTCGTTCGCCAAGTTTGTTAATAATTATTTTAAAAAAATCATTAAAGTTTTAATTGTTAATTAAAGTATACTTAAAGTATTTTCAATGAGTAAAATGGAAAACATTTTGAAGCAATTTGTGATCATCAGTCATATCTTAATAACAATTACCAAATAATATAAACAGGCTTAAAAAACAACAATAGCTGATCAAACCATTAATAGTTATTGAAAAATATTGTGCATCTCAAAAGTAATTGAGATTTTTTAAAAAAGGTTAGTAAACTCCTTGTTTTAATTATTATCCAACGGACAATTTTCGTACAGGATTTCCGCTCTCGTTTACTTACAGAAGTTTTAACTGATCAAGTTGCAGGAATATGAGTCATGAATAATTATTAAAGCAAGATAAAATTATTATCGCTATTCAAAATAAGAGTCGAGAGAACCTTAACTTATTAATTACTCAATTTATTTATTTTAGTTCATCAAAATACAACATTTAATTCATAATAAAAGCCACGGCTTTGCAGTTTTTATTCATATTAAATAAACTTAACAAGCAACCGGCCATTAAGAGGTGTATAAAGCTTTGATTTTTCATTTTATTCCAATCTCAACACGCTCTACAAGTTTCATGGGTGCGTGACGCTGCGTGATTGTCAAGCAACAAACACCTGTTGCATACTTTATTACGTGTCACTTCCGAATTAATTAGTAGTAAAAAAGCCGCATTAGATTTTATCAACAACTCAGGAGCGATTCTCTCGAAACTTTCTTGCGCCGAACGGCACACTCGAAAGATTCCAGGGAAACGAACGGTACTCACTCAGTTCTAGGAAGTGCATCGGGCGCGTGCTCCGCATTTTCCGATTTCCCGCGCGTTTCTTGGCGCATCACTTGTAAACAACTGCGGTGGCGTTCATCCTCGCGCGAATTCAAGCTGTCCGATCCGCCGTCTCTCCCGGGGATTCTTCCGGAACTGAGAAAAAACTAGGCTTTAGTCATAGGTGGGGATTGATGCGATATTGCTCGCCGACCATTATATTACAGTGTATTCATGGGATGTTGCGAGTTGAGAAAATTGTTTTCTTTTTTAAGTTGGAACTCAAGGTCTCTAAACAGGCGAATTCTTTTCCCCTGACTTTTTATGTAATTGGACTGCGGATAAATGCACATAACCGATTATGTGCCTAGTTGCTATTTTTAATTGAGAACGTAAATATTTTATTAAGTGGGGCATCCTTGAAATTTATTTCAATTTTTATTTTCAAGCATCGAACCGAAGCTAAATTAAAAAACATTGGTCTGGAGCCGGAATAGAACTTTTTGGCTGCCGTATCACTTTTTATCTCGCGAGTGAAAATCAAGCGCGTGATATACACCCAGTATATCAAAATTATCGTTGTAATAAACCAGATAAGATTCAAAAATTCAAAAAATTACTCGTCCAAAATACGTTCTAGCACGGCTGCGATCCACTATACTCAAACTAAAGGACACATCCATTACGAAAAAACGTGAAATAAGCTATCGGCACTGTAAAGAAAAATCACTGTACTTTGCTACTGAGAGAAAAGCCGGCGTCGAGGAGGGAGCGGCGAGCGCGCAAGTGACATGACAGCAGCTCGCGTGCAAATCCACAACCAACCGCCAGCGACAACTTCGCGCGACTGAGCTCGAGTGCCCCGCGCTGCGTTTGCGTGGTGCGTGCGGTGCGGCTTCTCGCTCCTCTCTCTTGCTCGCGCGATCGGTTAAAAAAAAAAAGGAACGCGCCTCGGTGCCTTTTAGCTCCTCGACTCGATGGTGGGGAAAGGGGTTCGCGGCTCTACTTTGGGGAGTCTGGTACTTTGGTCTGGTGTACGCGATGGACATTTTTTTTAGAAATACCTTATTAAATAGAATAACGAGAATTGATTTTTTGAAGAGACAATTGGTATCGTAAATTTTTGTAATTACAAGATAAAGAAATTTACCTTTTAGAATTCAAACTAAAACATTAAACACAGATGTCTTTTTTTTTAATACAAAAAATAAATAATTTTGATTTAAATAAATGTCTTTTATCGTAGAAGGAAACAGATATTTACGTATTTACGAGTTAACATACAATTATTAGAAAAGATAATTTATCAGAAACTATAAAAATAAGGCTTAGGTAACTAGCTTTCAGTATTTAGCTGTAATAAATGAAAAAATATTTATATAACATTATCAGAAAATATATAATTTACTAATTAAGTAAAATGTACAAAGATTAAAAAACTAAAAAAACAGGAAAATTTCAACTATTACAGTAAATTATCAGAATCAAACATTTTTTTAGATGCAGGAATAAGGTATCAGGAAATGCAGTTTTAAAATAAATGGTAAGAAATTTTTTTAAGTATTATTATTTATTTGTGTTTTAATTAATAATGCATATAGATCATGTTAGAATTACTGACGAGTCGAAAGCTTTTAAATTTATTAAGCTACGTTGCCAAATGTCAATTAAATAGATCAAATTGATCAAACTTAGAAAATTATTTTTCTGATAAATAATTGTTTTAAAAATGCACATGATAATTTCAGTTTTTGCATTTACGATTTAATGGTGAAATATTCATCTGTTTAAATGTACGACTTGCCCTCGCTGCTGTGACTAGCAGAGTACTGAAAGACCCTCCTTAAATTCACCACGTGACTGAAATCGTATTCAGTATAAGGTTAGGTTAGCTACGGCGCGGCGTCAGACAGACGTGCATTTTCAACGTACACGCGGTCAAAATCAGCTGTACAGAAAAAAAAATTTACTAAATTTACGTATTAATTTCATTTAAATAGCCGTTAAAAGTGATCTTTTAACTATTATAATAAATATTTTAAATCAGATTTTTTAAAGAATTTAATGGAAAATGACGAATGATTCAGCGCCTTTAAATGAAGCAAAAAGCCAATTTACCAAATCGTTCGAGACTTTAAATGAAGCTGAAAGATCGAAGTTTTTGGAATTTGTACTCAATCAATGGACCAATAAAATGTACGAATTGAATTTGAATGAAAATGGTAAATATATTAACTTAAATTTATATATTATTGTGTAGGGCATAATATTTATTTAAATGTTTCTTGTTTAGATGCTGATGATGATGATAAAGATATATTGGATGACCCAATGTTTATATTGAGCTCCATAGCAGAAGATTTGAAGAAAAAAGTTTCTGTCGATGCTACTTTGCCATCAGAAAATATTATACCACCAACCAAGGGAGAAGTAAGCTTAGGAGAAATAGTCTTATAACATAAATTTGGCTATTAATAATCAATTGTATTTTAATAATTTGAATTAAATTAAATTACAGAATGCTGATTGTATTTCAAGTACGACTGCACATGTAGACACTTTCTTGTATACAGAGACTGATATTGAAAATCTTGTCGAGGAAGGGAAAATAAAAAGAAATTATTGTGAAGACTGTGGTTCAAAAAATATAAAATCTTTAAGTAAGTAGAACTTTGTAAGAAAATATTTATGATACTTTTCGTAACAAGGGCGTAAAATTTTACACGCACGTGTGTTGACATACACCTTGAGAGAACCCCGAGTAATTCGGGAACACAAAAACGTGCAAAGTATTATGCGTGAAATTGCATTTGTTAAAATTTGAAAAATGCGTAAAGTGCGACTTTACGCGTATGAATAATGACATATATTTGACATTTAGCAACATCTCATAAATTCAAAAACTTTTAAGTTAGCTGAGAATTATAACAATCATTATTATCATGTATATTATTTTAAACTAAATGAAGATTTTATTTGTTTTGTACATGCAATTTTAGAATATATTTATTATTTTTATTACAGTATTTATATCTCATTCTACTTCAAGAGATGAACTATATTGGATATTCAACAATAATCTACCAACACTGGATGATAAAGTTGTTTTAGATATTGGATCTAGATTTGGAGCTATTCTGTATGGAGTAAGTACAAGAGATAGAAATAATCAATAAAAAATTTGAAATTATTTAAAATAAAATTTGTGTTTTCAGGCTTATGTTTTCTCTGACGCACCAAAAATCATTGGGGTAGAAATGAATGGGGACTTCTGCAAAATGCAAAACGAAATCATTCATAAATACAAAATGCAGGACCGAATCGAAGTTATACACAAAAAAATCGAAGAAGTTCCAGAAATCGTAAAGACCGCTGATGTAATTATATTAAACAATCCATTTGAATTCTATCTCCCTGAAGAACAGCAAGTGAAAAATTGGCAATTTTTAAAGCAACATATCAAGAAAGGTGCCATTTTAGTCATCAGTCCACAGTTGGAAAAAGTTTTTAACACTCTAAAAATTGAAATTAATTTAGATAAATGGGTAAAGCCTTATAAAGTGGAGGACTCAAACGTCAATGATATTGAAGTTGAAGATTTCGGTACCGCATTTTATGAAGTTTTATAATTGGATAATAATATGTACTTAACTGAACAGTACAAACAAATATTACAAGCATTTTTTATGTGATGAGTGTACGATAGTTACGTATATTTTTTATATATATTTCTTTAAAAAAGAAAAAAAACTGTACAATTGTAAATTCAATTCACTAAAATATATTGTATCGGTTAAGATACAAATCAGTTATTGAATTTTTGAAACCTAAATCGCAATAAATTACTCTTTACTCCTGAAACTCGAATAGATTACTTGGTTAACACCGTTAACAACGTCTGTTGTGTTATAGTGTAATTGTACTTTTCTCATCATGTATTCTGCGATTTTTATTGGATAATCATTTGTCTCTGTTTCCTTTGTCTCTAATTTGTATTCTATAAAACATAAAAAAATGAATAATATTCATCAATAACTTTTAAGAATTTCACGGAAACAACTTGCCTGAATCAATATTTCCTTCTATCTGAACGCTTAATTTTCGACAGCTTTTACCGCCTTCTATATGATTTTGAATCCACTGTTGAAATTCATTAATTGTTAAACTATTTACTGCTGAAATCTGCTTTTCAATTTCATTGAAAATAAAGTTTCGAGTGTTGATCAGGGACCAATTTCTGTCAACTTCATCTTTTAGATTGATGTCACCGCATTTTTTCAATCGATTGAAGCTTTGTTTCTTATCATTAAATTCTTGATCAGTCATTTGCTTCAAACTGCCAATAAAATCTTCAAGAAAATTTCTAATTCTTTTATCTACATACTCAGTTGTAAATTTGTGAGCTGGACTGATTATTACAATGTTAAAACCTTCTAAACTTGCATAAAAAGAAACGCTGTATCCCAATTGCTCGGTAGTTCGCAATTGATGAAAGAGCGGCTTTTGAATAAACATCTGCAATCAATCGAACAAAGTGAATTATATTCATTTCAAACGCAACAGTTGATTATTCATTCAACTTACTTGAAAGAATTCATTGAACACCGGTAAAGACATTTTTGAAATTTCAGTATCTGTTGAGTAATAATTAAACACAACTGAATTTACATCTCGAGGATTTAAGTTCTTTATCCGGCAGCATTTTTCACCGAAAGGTAACGGTATGTAATTGATCATATTTCTTGATCCATTTGGTGGTATAAATAGCAGATCACGTTTTAGAGGCGCAGTGGATTCGCTAATTATTTTTATCGCCCCTCTTACAGTCAAATTTCCTTGCACGAGGCAT
This sequence comes from Ormyrus thymus, assembly GCA_035582935.1. Classification (NCBI taxonomy): domain Eukaryota; kingdom Metazoa; phylum Arthropoda; class Insecta; order Hymenoptera; family Ormyridae; genus Ormyrus; species Ormyrus thymus. Next base: position 6,887 of record JAWWEM010050906.1, read on the forward strand.
CGAATGTATATTTTATCAAATAATTGCTTGGCGAACTTGACGAACTGATCAAATTTTATGTCGCTCAGAACCGAGTACTTATCTGGTGAAATCCAGAAATTCAATTCCATCAATGAACACTGAATTTCACTAAAAAATTAATGAAGAGATCCGTATTACATAAAAAATGAGCGAGGATTTCTTGAAATTTAGTAAAAAACTTTTATATACTTTGCAAGAATTTCAGGATCGTACAAGGCGTTGGAATAATACTTCAATAGCTGCACTTTTATCACATTAAATAAATCTTCAGTTATTAACTTTTGAAAATTAGCCACTGCATTCATTAAAACGTTTAGGAGAATCTGTAACAATTTACAGTAAGCCATTATTTGTATAAATATTTCGAAAAAATCTGTTCTGGGGGAAAAAAAAATATTTACAGGAACTTTTTGACCGAAGCCATCCACTCCGATAAAAACTCCCCTGTCGCTTTCGGAAATATCGCAATCCAAGCCAGCACGCTTTGCGTCGTACGTATGCACCGACACAAGCTCATTTAACAAAATCACAAACACGCGCAGCATAATGAAGCTAAAATTAGTAAGTTTTTAAGCGGGAAGCAAATATCGACAAGGCCAAATTCCTACAGTTTAAAAGCAAAAGATACTTACTCGCAAAGAGACTGAACGGATGAAGCAGGGATTATGTGAAAGTACACGAAACACTTTGGAAGTCGTGATTGGTAATCTGGCTTGTACCAAATCTCGACTTTGCCATTGTGCTCGATTTTTACGGGACACTCGATACCGTCGATCGGTGGATCGATTAAACCGAAATCAGTCGCGATAAACTTATTTGGCCCCGGCAAGTCGAATTCTGGAAACGGATCTATTTCCCGCCACTTGGAGATCCAGTCCTCGGGTATGGGGCTACTCGAGTACCGGATTTGGTGGTAAGGTTCCGTTTCTTCGACTTCGTACTCGTCGAGCGATTCGTCCATCGTTGCAATGACTACATTGCCTGGCGTCAGATTAGTTAAGAAGTATTGTATTGATTTAGGATCGTAATTCAAATGTAAATTCGAGCAAGTTATGTAGTCCGTTGAAGGGCAGAGCTGCATGTTTTCGCATAAATTATGTACGTTTGTCGAGGCATCCAATTCATCTGCAAATCTGCAAGGCGTATTAATTACATTTAAGAAATTTTATATACGCTTATATAAATGTATATTCGCAGTACCTAAATTTATATTCTGCGATTCTTTGCATTTCATCAAAAATGCTCTTTTCCGGACCTTTGCGCTTCATCAAATTGATGTACGAGAACACCGCTTCCAATATTTTTTCGACAACTACGACCTCATTTTGAAAAAGTATCAAACTCAATTTGAAAACAGTGAATATTGAATTGCCATCGATAATCGCTGTAATTTTATGGCATAACTTGTTTGCTCGAAGATAATGACTCAAGGAATGGCTTCCTGTATGATTCATGACGTAGGCAATATAATGTAGTGGCTTACTTTTGTACAAGTGCTTGGATGGCGGCAAAATCCATTTTAATTCCATCTACAAAATTCAAGTATTTATGGCTAAAGTTTTTGCTTAACAAAACGTTCAAGGCAAAAAAACTTGTTTAAGAATTTACATTAGATGAAGCTTATTTTTAATTATTTTCACAAAGCTTTCAAGACCAATAGTATTTTTTATAAATTATGCTGATTGAAGGAAAATATATGTCTTCAAAAATATTTAATAAAATTTTTTGCGTCTTACCTGATTTGCATAAAAAACGGACTTAATCTTGTAAAATTTTGTTAATTTAGCATTATCCAATAAAGCGACGCCGCAGAACTTCGTGAAATCCGAAGACGGCAAAAAAAAGGCAGGTATTTTTGCGAAACAATTTGTGACATAATTTTCTAACGTGCCTAATGGCAGCGCAGCCTGAAATCAATGAATCATCTACCGATAAGAAGTCCAAATTTACAAACTTTTCGAATTGGGTCAAAAAAAAAAATCTTACTTGCAGCGCCAAAGTCATTCGGTGTGCACTGTAGTGTCTCCTTTTAAATGCCTGCAGCTCTTCGCTGATGTTATCCCGCAGAGTCCTGAAATTTCCGCAGGAGAACTTCGAAGCGGGATGCTCTCCCTTGAAAAATACGCGGAAGAGCCTCGACAGCTTTTCGCGATCCGACGCCGAGTCCATGTAAAATTCTTAAAGGAAAACAATCACGCAAACGCTCGATTCCTCGTTCACTCACCATTGTCGACGCACTCCCGTTCCCGCGCAATCGCGCTCGGCCGCAGAAGCGGCGCCGCGAAAAAGCTCGCGAACCGGTCCAAGGCGGGCAGTAAGTCTTCCGGCTGCACTCGGAAGCCGAATTTCGTGTGCTCTCGGCCGGTTTCCGCGCGAATCGAGCCTCCCTTCCCTTCGACGAATCTCTCGTACGCGTTTTCCTGCAATATTTTAACGAGTTATTCGCGTGAGATCTATCGAGTGTAGCAGTGTTAAAGGTGTACTTGTGGGTATTTGGCTGATCCCGCGGGAATGACGTGTTCCAGCAAATGAGCCAAGCCTTGGGCTTGAGGAGGATCGCTGAAACTTCCGACGTTTATACAGAGAGCTCCCGCTGCCTTAAAGGATCGTATTTTAGAAATTGTATGTGCAATTATAAACTTATAAAAATTAAAGTGAGCTTTACCATTTTTCTTCCCTGCGTGCAAGTTTTTTTATCTGTACTCTCTAGATTTTTGATAAAATTAAAATCAGATATTAACAGGGCCGTCAAACCATTTTTTAATTTTACGACTCTGAAAACGTTATTTATTTGAACATTCGACTTCTGAATTATAATTTTAGCGAATAACTGCTTACCTGTATTCTTTTTTATCGTTTTCTGATTTCACAGGAGGATCAAGACACCTCGCACGCTCTTTTGAGAAACGTTTATCCATTTCTTATTCTTGAACTTCGCCGCGCGAGTTTCACAAGCGCACTGGCGGGTACAGTACCGGATGTCATACTGAATGATTAATTCAGAATGCCGATTGTTGTGCAATGAATGTGTTATTGATCTACTTATAGCGCTTGTACAATCTAAAATTGCATTACGGCTAACTAAGACTTCGTTTAATGAAGCAGCGTGAATTGTGTCTGAATCAATTAAAATGTAAATTGCAATTTCTTAAAATACTTTAATCAGTGTAAATAAAAATTTTATTATGTAAAATTGTTTTCTTTTTCTATTAGAACATAATTTCAAGGTAATCGTAAGGTAACCTGAAAAAATTTTAAAAGTTTGTTGAATTATTAGTTTTAATATTTTACCATTGAAATTCTTAGAATCTATTGCCAACGGCATTAAAAGCACGAAATTAAAATTTGCCGCCGTCAGTCGCCATGTTCTTGCGTCACAATTGAATTGATCCTTCATCACGCTCGAATCTCGAAGTCGAATCTCGATCACTCCAAGCTTACCCACACACTCGAAGCTCGAGTCGCACGCATACGCAGGCACTCCAGGCCAGGGATGGGTAAATACACGAATTTTCAATATTTTACATGACACGTGTCGAAAATGTCATTTATGTCGTAAATGTG
>JAWWEM010050907.1:0-10471 GCA_035582935.1 Ormyrus thymus
GGGATTAACATCGTAGGTGTAATTTTTACCCGAATTTTATTTGTAATTTTTAACCAAAATTTTTCTCCGTGTAGAAAATCATTTATTCTTGTTTCTTATACCGTAAAGTACAATTATAACAGATTTTTCGAACAACTCCAAAAATTACTATCACAAAGCTTCCTCTAGAAGGAAGCAACAATTATGTGCTGTGCATAGTATTTAAATGCAAACAACTTTTATTTCAGTCCACATTTTGCTTAAAACCATTCTCTTTGTTTTGAGATTTTTTTTAAAAATAAATGACAAATATTTTCTCAAAGCTCCTCCTAAATATAATATTTTATTCTTTTTGATATCACAGTTACTGCAGTTAAAGCATTTTATCCAGAAAAATTAAATAAACGTATATAATATAATTTCCTTTAATATTATTGTTCAAAATAAAAAATAAAAATTTTTCTAAACGCATCGATATTCATAAAAATGCACGCAACTTCCAAAATAATACCACAAAATATGTATTTTCTTTACAAATAGACTTAATAAAGACGTCTAATAAAGTTAAGAAAGTAAGACATTTTTCGAAACGCCCCATCGAATCTCCAAGCTCAAATCTAAAACGTAAGTTAGACCTCGATTTCTTGCGAATGGCCGTCAGTGAGGAAAAATAAAAGCGGGTCTCAATTTCTGGAAAAAATCCGCAGTCATCCCAGTGTTTAAACACACATACGTACATCTATATACGCAGATACGGCTGGAAACGCAACGATTGGAGATCGCTTACTTCGCTATCGAACGCGCTTCGAATTTTCCCGTACGAGCCAACTTTTTTCCGCGCCGCAGTGTCCAGCAGCGGCGGCCGTCCAACGCAGCACATTTTTTTAGGACAGAGAGTGAGAGAGAGCAGCGGGTGATTTCATTGGCACACGCGACGGAAGTTACACGCCGAATCTCTGTCGTTACTTTAACCGGCTGCCTGCCGGCTTTCCTTCTTTTTTCGACTCTTTGTTTTCGTTTTTTTTTTTTTTCGACCGCCGCGCTAAAATTCCTCTATTACCTTCCTGACAGATGTGCGGAAATTTCAATAAAAATTATATTTTGCTCTTTCCCTGATTCCAGAGTTCTTTTTTTTTACAGTTTTACATTCGCACTGTCCCGGTATTTTATTGTTAGTGATATAATTTATTAAAAAATTTTCTATAATAAGCATGTAGAAAATATCGTCACTGTATTTGTTAAAACGTCAATTAACATCTTGTTTTAATCCTACGAAAATCATTTGCATAACTTCGAGATTTAGTTATCGCATATTTCAAATTATTTTCGTTTTACTGGTTGAAGTCTTGTATAAAAAAAAATATTTAAATGCTATTGCAAATTATTAATTTACATTTTTATTTTGGATTTATAGTATTAGAATACTTGTATTTCAAGTTTTTTCAATGGATAATTTATATATAAAAAGTAAAACGTGTAGCATTTCTTGTATAAAAAAAAGTATTTGAAGAATATTGCAAATTTATTTATTTATTTATTTATTAGAAAAACGGGCTATCAGCCCAGTATACAAAATGATATAAATCTATTTACAAGCCGCATAGAGCGTAACGCTGAATAACTACCCGAGTGACTCTACCTCTACTCATATAATGAAAGGCAATGCTTTTTAATTGAACTACGGATCCTCGTGTGATCTGTACAGTTCCTTATACGATCTGGCAACGAGTGCCAACGGCGAGTAATACGGGGAACCGTCGAGTCATACCCGAAATTGGAGTTGAAACTCGATTCACAGAACTCTCTCGGTCTCCTGTGCGTATAGTGTAAATCACGCACACGGTAGAGCGCTTTAAGAACATCACTGTCGAGATTGTTTTTAATATCAAATACCAATAAGGCAAATTATTAATTTACATTTTTATTTTGGATTTATAGTATTAGAATACTTGTATTTCAAGTTTTTTCAATATCTAATTTATATATAAAAAGTAAAACGTGTAGCATTATTAGCCAGAAAATTTATAAATCGTACAACATTAAGATATAAGTATCATAAATAATCGTATATCATATATCATATATCATGTATCATATATCGTAGATAATACCTAAAAACCTAAATAGTGGTTCATGTTGAACAGAATAGTACCAAATAAGAGCTCCATACGTTTTATCAAAAGTCAACGCTTTCAAAAATTCTTTCAGCAGCAACAATCGCAGACGAAGTTTTTCCGTGAATCGCCGAAGCATCCGAGACGAAAAACTCAAAAGGCAATTTAAAAGCAGATCGATCTCCCCCGTAAATCCGGCGCAAAGAGATCAGGAATAGGACTCGGCGAAACACAAAAGCAATCAAAAGCGGATTTCAGAGCCGAACGGCCAAATTCATGCATTAATCGGTTTATTCAAACCAGTCCTGCGGTATCTGCCGCGTCTTCCTCAAGGAACGAATACGAGTACCTCCACACGCCCTGGAATAAAAACAGGCGGAGTGCCGCATATAAAGCCGAAGCCGCAGCGGGATATTTGAATTTTATCCGGCGCGCGAACGCGCCGCTTTCCCTTTCCCTCGGCCGCCATACATAAATCTCCAGGACGGAGGGCGCCGCCCTGCGAGATATTTCACGGCAGGAGATGGACACGTGTCCGTCTACATGTAAGCTGGGCCGTCAGATACGCGCCGAAGCTCCGTGGAAAAGGAAGCACTAAATGACACGGACAAAGCGAGAGTTCGAATTTGGAAGTTATTAAATCTGAGCATATTACACCAGGACGTTATTTTTAATGAATGTAAAATCGACGGTGCTCGAGATTCACTCTTGTATCGGAATTCGGATTTTTGCATGAAATTTTTTTAAACGATGATAATGAAAATATTGTGTTTGCGTTCATGTCACATCGCATTCACATATTTCCAAAATATTTGAACTTTAAAAACCTACAGATATTGAATTCATTTTTAAAAAAGAAATGCGACTTAATTACTTTTTCCATTTTACTTAAAAATGTAAAATGTTAACTTTTAATTTTTCAGCAAAATCTGAATTAATTAATATATATAGTTTATTAAAATTTCTTTAATTATAAAGTTTTGATTGCTATACCTCTATTTTCTAAGCGCATCTCTGTAATTTTTCATGCACATACTCAACTTTAAATTGTTTTGCAAATAGATTTTTTTAAAACATCTTATAATATCAGTTTTAAAATTTACTAGCAAAATTTCAATGCGTTTAGCGCGGACTATTTTGCTTTTGAGATTATGAAAGCAACGATAAAATTAGATGATTTTTAAAGCAAAAAAAATTAATTTTTTAATTAATTTTTAATGAATTATTTAGTTCTAAAACAAGCTACAAACTCAAAGTTATGCTGTAACATTATATTACATAGCTTCCGTACTATCACAAGTAATTACGTCTCTAATTTATAGTATCCATAACTTTATGAAAACTTTCAAACAACATGACCTTTATAAACCTCTGATTAAATAATGACAATAGTAAATTAGCTTCCTAGTACAATAATTAATCAATCAAAGTGTGTAATTATTTTGAAAAAATACCCTTATTTTTAATAGAATAACAAAAAGGAACATATTTTTCTTCCCAAAACAGAAATATCATTTTGTATGCTTTATACAAGAAACCGTTGAAAGACAAATGAAAATGTGAGAACAAGAAGCAGATAGTCGAAAGAAAATAAATGAGGCTTGATGAAAAATAAATACTTAATGTATGTTGCTTCAGCGAGGCACAAATCAAAAAAAGAAAAGAAATTAGAAAAGGCACAGACAGATAGTATTTCTAAAAGAAACAAGAAAACATGAAATTGATAATGGAAAAGACAATACGGAAAAGTTATCGCCCGTAAGATTAAAAAGAATAAGCAAACAGTTAATGATCAACAAAGGAAGGAATTTTGAATTCAGTCGCTAAAAGAAGCGGCAAAGAATGCGCGAGAGATAAAAAAAGTTCAGGAAATAAACAGACAGCTCGTAAAGTGGAAAGAAAAACAAAATACGGCAGAATCAGGGGAAGTGCCAGTAGTGATGGACGAATATGGCAAGGCTAAAAACGAGAAAAAGCGATTGTCTGCTAGACTCGGAGAAAAGCATAAGGCGAGACGCCGAGTACAAAAACTCGTTAACTTTCTAAGTCTTTGGGGAATTCAATCCGAATTTCATACGAGAATTTAAAATACACGAAAATACGAGCCAATACAGTTATAATCTCCGACGTCAAATGTATATTTTTTTTTTGCATTTTATATGACGCACGTATGGAATGTGATGCACTTCGATAAATTCGAAATATTTTATTTTAAAAAATGATTGCCTTTATTCGGAAACCAATTTATATGTAAAAAATATAAGTTTAATTTTTCAGCAAATATAACATTTTTTTCAATTTGATTTGTACCAAAAAATGATCAAATCAGTACTTGATAGATTGATGATCTTTTTAAAGAAATATATAATTAATAAAATTAATAATTAAAATATTTACTATAAAATTGAATAAATTTTTTTGAATGCTAATATTAAGTGTCAATACGATTCATTGATAATTTCAGTAATATTTTACAATCTTTTTGGTCTACATTCTAAAATTCATTCAATCGTCGGCGATTGTTATTACGAAAAAAAAACAATGAATCAAGACACCTCCTATCCTCGAAATTCCCGCAGATCCCTCGGAAAAACTAAATTCATCAAGTGAAATTAACGAAGGCTCAGCGCCTATTTATTCTTTTACGGATTTCAAGTGAAATTCGAGGTGCTCGTTGGCTTCTCGACGGAACAAAGGGGGCGAAAATGAAGCCTTCATCGCGGTGACCATTCGTACCTTGAAATTAAAATGAACGCGCGGAAGAGGCAAAACGAAAGAAGCAAACTTTTTCAAAGATTACTTTCCAACAACGTGGCATCTCCAACAAAAGATTACGCGAGAAAGGGGGGAACAGGAGTCTCGGATAAAACCGCCGTCGCGCGCAATAAAATTTCCTCGGCGAAGTACAAAAGCGAGAACGAGACGACCGCGAGAGGGGAGAACGAGGAAAAGATGCGACAAAAACGTCAAGCTGAAGCGCTAAAAGCGGAAGAAACAATTAAGCGCGCCGAGGAAAATAATGGAAAACGATGACCGATCGATGCTAATAGTAAGCTAATAGTAAGCCCGAGTTCTTTATACGGCCCTCTCTCTCTGTGTGTGCGAATTCAAATGCCGAGAAAGAGGACGGAGTCGGCGCGGAGGGCAGAACTAAATCCTCTATCCAGACGTGTGACCTTGAGAGGCGCAACTTTTGCAGGGGACAGTTGTACCCGCGAACACGTCAACTCGAGGACAAATACAAGCTTCGATTGACGATTCGAGTTCAAATCGTTCGAGTCACAAAATCTAAATCCAGTTTGACTAAATTAAACTTGAAACGATTTTCCTGACAATCGTCGCGTTGAGAGTTTTCAACTCGACATTGTTGTTGTTTCTTTTCCTCTCCAAGGCCAGTCTCGACGACTACAGTCGAAGTCGGGTCACTCCGGCCGGATGCACGGTTACCCTTCGCCGCTTTCCTCGCGCCACGTTTGCGAGCGTCTTCCCTGCGCTTCACTTTTTTTCTCCCTCTCTCCCTACTTTCCGCGCCTCGGCTCCGTCGAATGGCAGTTTTATTTGCTCTCAACCCCTTTAGAAAGACGGTGGCGGGGGCTGACGCACAAGCGAAACCTCCGCGTCTAAACTGAACTGCGAATCACTTAGCACAATTATACACTCTTTCTTAATACGTAACCCGAATTGCCCCTTTCCTATTATTCGCCTTACCTGTACCCATTATTAAGTGTAATGAAGAGAGATGTATTTATTTAGTGAGATAGAGAGGAGTATTGGATTATTTGTTATAGTACTATTTCAAAATAAGACTGATACTGTGGATACAAATTTCAATTCCAGGAAGTAAAACTCACATCTTAACACATCAAAGGACACTTTTTTTCTTTTATTAAATTCCATCCAGGGTCACCGCGGAAAAAAATTAAAAATTTTAAGTCTTTTTAGGCCGCCATGTTAAGAAAAAAATCGTAGACAAAAAATTCAGTCAGATTTGGAAAGTTCAAACATTCCCTCCACCTTTCATCACATTTCCTACAATAAAAAAATTTTCTCCTACTCTAAAATTTGATTTAAAAAAATGATGAAAAAACTTAATTTTTTTTTAAATTGTTAATTAACAATTGAAAGGCAATTTTAAAACTATCGTATCGTGTAGAGCATACTCGAAAATAGTAAGAATAGATATTTTCCAAAATATTTTCCGAGCTGTTCATTAAAATTTTTCTCCTCAAAGTTTAAAAGAAAAGTGTCCTTTTGGGCGTTAATGGGTTAACCCTTTGCGTCATAGTGGTCTATATATTGACCACCTATTTTGTCTAAGATCTTTATTTATAAAAATTTTATTTATAGGTGTATATAAATGGTTATAGATTCTTTTGTTAGCTAAGAAGTTTCTCTACAATGCTAATTAACAAAATTTGATATTTTATTTGTTGTTAAATAGTTATAAATAAACAAATTGCAAAAAAATGCAGTTTTTTAAGAAAAATGTATGCACTAAAGGGTTAAGGTAGTTTATGCCAAAATTACTTTATTTACAATCTCCTTCAAATTTGGAACAAGTATGTTTGAGTGATTGATCTTTCACATTTTTTAATCTCAGAAAGCTCAGCCATACCAAAAGAAAGCTATAAAACTCTAAAGTTTGGAATTTTAACACGCAAATCCTATCCCTGGGCTTCTACGAGTAACGTTTGCATTGATTAAAAAAAAGTTCGATTTACAATTCTTATAAAAACCTACACTTTAATAGAAAAACAATCAAAGAACAAAAATGCATTCGGATCTTGATCGTTTACCATCCCGTTTGGATGTGGAGGGGGCGCGGTAAACAGCGAGCCGCTCGCGAGGAGAGAGGGTCCCCTCTTTCTTCGCCGCGCACCCGAGTTGGCATAAACGCCCTTAAAATATATCTTCACCCTTCAAGGATTTTAAACGTTTTCATAATGAAAAACTATATTAAATTTAGAAAAAAAGGTCAATATTTAAACGGTTTTTAGTGCACCCTGGTAGAGGTAAAAGAATAAAAAATGGCCAGGAAAGTATAAATTAAATATTTTTAATTCCTAGTTAACTAACTTTGAACCTAATATGTTATCAAAAAGCGTGGCAAACATTGAGAATATCACAAAAATCTTCAAGAAAGTTGGCTACGCTTGTACAAACGTAACTATTAGCAAGAAGACATTCTGTCCTTTGGGACAGAATAGATTAAAATTTGTTGCCCCAATTGTGGAACTGATCAATTCTTGAATGTAAAAAACACCTGGATAATTCGCCGGAGTCATACTGTATGCAGACGAGGTTCATTTACTTCTACTTTGCGTGTGCTTAGTCAGGACTCTGAACAGCCAGTTAATAACTGACAAGTGGGCAAAAGAATAGGAGTGATATTTGATACATGTCACAGGTACCTGGAAAACTGACATGTAAAGACGCAACTAAGATAAGACATAGCTCTGTCTCCTGCAAGAAAGACAAAGAGACACCAACAAGATTGGAGTTTACCGAAGTACAGTCTTTACCGAAATAACCAAATAAATATGATGGATTATTTCAAGGCTAATCCACCATAGCCTCGACCACAATATTAACAAAAACGCACTAATTGTAAAGTGGCGTGAAAATAATCGCATAATGTTTATTACTTTTAATTTAAAATTATTTCAAAAAGTTAGTTTAAAGTTATAATGAGAGCGGGGGCTAAAAGCTCAACCGTTTCATCGAATTTTGTATTTTATAAAAAATATTTGAAACAAACCGGTTACACAAAATATTTTAATATAAATGTAAGTAAATGAAAGTAACATCTTGAGAAAAATGTACAGAATAAAAACGATTTTTTGTCCGTTCGCGAGCAGATCGATCAAACATCGAAAAAGTTTCAAATATTTTCATGGCGAAATAGTTCCGATTCGAGTATTTTCCGAAATTCGAAACTAACGAAGCTAAATACTTCAGGTGGAATAGGACATATATACCGCGGGAGGCGGTAAGTGAAAGCCGAGCAATTCGGTGGGCCAAAAATGGTGCGCGAACTAAATTGAAAACCGATAAAGCCTTCTTAACACGAGTTATCGCGGCGTCCTGAAATACTCTCGTACACTTCGACTCCAACTTATAGTTCTTCTTCGGTCCCATTGTCGAGCAGACAACGGAATCTTTCTGTTCCGCCATATGTGGGACGATGAGGACAAATTTCGCTACGATTTCAGGATAAAACCGAGAGCAGTACGTTAAATTCGAGGGAAAATTCACTCTAAAAGGTTTCGGATTTTTGAAATTTCAGTTCTCTGGTTTAGTTTTGAATTGTGATATAGTTTACAATGGATGCACTTACGGTTTAGATCGACATTTTCGATTGTCGATATTTTCTGATTTGTTGAAACGAAAAATCGAACCTTTTAAAAGAATGCTTTTTCGTTCAAATTCATTAAGTTAATAAATTAAAAAAAAAATGTATTATTTATTTGTCACAAAAACAGAAAAATAAGAAAAAACTGTATCTTAATATCTAAATTTAAGGAACATTATAGCAAAATAATTTATACCAGATGTAGTAATTATGGTTAGGGATTTTTCCGGTAATTTAGAAACAAATGTTTTAGGCCTAAGTTGTGCATCAGCTACTTGATTCAATCTTACTTGCCTTAAACTATTTTATATTATTTATTATATTATCCATTTAATAAAGATTATATCATATCTTATTCAATTCTAATCAGGGACTAAAACTTTTTATTACTTGTAAATTATAAAATCAATAATAGTTTGATTGAGACATTTTTTTATTATTAACTTAGGTCCCCTTCTCTTTATCATTTACATTAATGACATTGTTGAATCGATTCATTGCTCAAACTTTCTTTTATATGCTGACGACCTTAAATTTTTTAAATCTGTCTTAAATTCCCTAGATTCGTCCTCGTTACAGAGTGACCTCGACAACATTCACATGTGGCCAGTGAATAATGGGCTCGCTATCAAGTACAACAAAAGTCATGTTGTATCCTATCATCGTCGCAAGATATTCCACTACCAGATTGATGGAATGCTTGTGCCTTCTTCGGTAAGGATAAGGGGCCTAGGTGTTATCCATGATGTATCTCTATCATTTATGAACCACATTGAGGAGGCTTCATCTAAGGCTCTTCGGATGTTGGGCTTCGTATTCCGTACTACCAGGGACTTCAGCCGCCCTGAAACCTTAGTCTATCTTTTTAAAACCCTTGTATTACCACATTTCACTTATGCCTCGGTTATTTGGTCGCCATACTGTGCCAGTCACTTCCGACCTCTTGATGAAGTCATACACCGTCTACTTAGGCGCGTAGCATTTAAGAGCGGCGAACCCATGAATTTCACCGACCATGACTATTCACGGTGACTGAAAAAATCTAACCTTTCTTCAGTATCTTCAATTCATCACTACTACGATTTAATTCTTGCTTTTAAGATTGTAAGGAATCAGATCTCCTCCAGGGAGGTCTCCTGCCTATTTCCTGTAAGGGACCCTGTTCACGTAACCCGGAACTGCAGTACTCATAGAGCGCTCTTACAAAACGTCATACTCGTTTAATGCACCGCACTTGTTATAAAAGGAATCCGCTTGTCACAAGAGGAAATTCTTCTCAATATTTGTCTTAGCGGACTTCCTCTTGTGATTCACGGAAAATCCTCTGTAAATAAAGTTGCATGGTCACAAAAGGAAATCATTTGGTACGCAAATGTATTTTCCATTTTAAAAATTGCTTTACTACAAGAGGAAATTAATTTGTTACCAAAGGACTTCCATTTGTAATAAAAGGATTATAATTGTAGAATTAATATACGTATTAATAATAATTGAATAATTAAAATTAATTAAACATATATATATGTATGTGTATGTACATTTGTTTTTGTATCCCTTATGGAGCCCGCATGTTATTTTGTATAGCACTCTCTCACTCTCTCTTATAAGCCCCATTCATGAAGCTTTTCATCCATTTTAACCTAAAATAAATGTGAATTTTGAGGTTAGTTTAAAGGTGTAAGGAGGTTACTTAGAATTAACGACTTTAAAAACTTCGTTAGTTTACTTAATTATTATAGTACTTACCCAAAAACAGTGGCAATGATGATTTATAGACCAAATATATTTTAAAACAAAGGTTTCTACGCAGCGACCACGTGCAATGCCGGTTGTCTCGGAACGTCGGAACACACTGAGACTTCAGTCATTGCGTCACGAACGGTCAACCATTTGGTTTCGCTTGTCATAAACAGTCAGGCAGTTTTTTTAGTAATTGTGTTTAAGAAAACTGACTTAAGGCATTTTTATGACAAACATTTATTATTTCATAAAAATAGCCGAAAATATAAATCCTTTTGTAAGCAAT
>JAWWEM010050909.1:0-10463 GCA_035582935.1 Ormyrus thymus
TTTTTTATGAAAGTACTGGAATCTGTTTAAAATGACAAGAAATTTTTTCAGCCTTTCAAAGTAGTGAAATCCTAAATTATTAGCAAGTTCTTTTTAACTCTTATCATTATTTTTCTTACGCAGTGCGAAAGTAAAGATATTTTGCGAACCGAAACAAGACTGCTAATAATATAGATTGAACTTTGCCTATACTGCTTAAAAATGAAAATGCATATTAAAGTTCTATGAAAAATAAATCAATTTCGTTTTCATGTTACTGGCTAAATAATTTTTAAGTTTTCTTCTACGTGCATTAATTTCATTCGTAAGTATTTTATACTAACTACGTCAATCATTCAGAAAAACGATATATGTAATACTTGTGGGCCAGTCGTTATTTAATTTTTTGGTGAACAGGTATCCTGCGTTCTCAGATTTTATTCGTTAATACGCGTTTTTTAATGACTTATCTCTTCATTAGATTATTACAGATTATTATATTAAATTATGAAATTATTGGATTGCACCTTTCACATCAGTAGGTGGGTCATGGATGGAGAGACGGTGCGAAAAACTGCGACAAAGGGTATTCCCCATTATAATAGTGAAAATGACACCCTTCCTGTAATTGCAAAACTTTTTGACAGTTGTTTAGGCACGCAAAATAAGGACCTCTCATAATACTTTTAGCTCCCCACCTACTCCCCCCCCGCCACTCAAAAAACTGATTTTTTCATAAATAATTTTTTTAGCAAAATCATTGCATTGGAAAAATCTGAAAAAATTTGACCATATACTACATAAAAATACACATCTCAAATTTTTTCATGGCTTTAGAGCCTCAAGAAGTGATTTAAAAAAAATAAAAAAAATTAAAATCTCTCTATAATTGAGCTCTATTACGTTTCAGGTACAAAATTTTGTGAAGAAGTGAATAATTATACGCATTATGTGTCTGAATTTTTTCAGATTTTTTAGAGTGGTGGGTCATGCCTAAAAATGCAAAAGAACGCTTTTTTAGCTGTTTTTGGCCTCTGTTGTCTTACTAAAGTTAAAACTGATAGCACAATCGTATTCTAGCGAAAAAAATACACAAAAAACATGTATGACACTTATCGTCAATATTTTTCGACTATTTAATATGAGATAACTGAAAAATAGACTACAACAGATGGGAAAAGCCTCAATTCTTCTTCTTGGATTTTTCAATAATCATAAAAATTGTTTGTAAATAATAATATATATTATTTATATTATTCATGTATCTGTCCTCGTAGAATGCAACGGTATTATTAGTTTAGCCATAACAATAACAATCTTTAGTAAAACCATAGAAATAAAAGAAGAACTGACGACAATGGATTTTTTTGGCGTTTTTTGCCTTACTTTTGGATTTTAAAATTGTTCTTGTACGTTCTTGTGAGTACAATGTCTCTCTCTCTCTCTCTCTCCCTCTATCCCTCTCAAAAGATATATTTATGTATTATGCATGTATACACAAGTGTATCTTACATTAAGCGCAAAACTTATGTATGGAGTGCTGATTTGTACTCATTTTCAGTGTCAGTCAGTACCAGTTCAGGTTCGCGAAAGCATCGCCCATTTCTTTCGTTCAGTGACCAATAAAAATTCTTGATTCAAACAAACCGCTTGTTGTATCAAGAAAATGGAACGACCGTAACAACCAACAACCACTTCATAATCGAACGTTCGCATAATATTCTTTAGTTATGCTAGTAAAATAGAGGTGGAATCGTGAAATGCAGATATTTGGAACTAACTATTTCAAACATACTGCATCTTATCTTCAAAATTTAATAAATAATTTAATAATTGTAAAAATTAAATAAAAAATGATATTTGTTATTTATTAACAAGGCTTTATTATATTTTAGTGCATATGTGGTGTAAAAAGGTTTGGATATTGTATTTGCATGTTTGATACTACTGTCGGTTTAATATTGGGCCAATATTGGACTGACAATATTATTGTTTACAATGTAAAAGTATTTAAGTTGCACGATATGTTGTTTAAAACTATTATGAAGATAATTGACTTATTTAAGTTAGCTTCGGCGATTTTTTATAAATAATTGAAAATATCTGAAACTTCACAAAAATATTTTTTGAGCATTAGATTTTTCATTTATGTTGAGAAAATGCAAGGTCAACGACTAAATTTTAGAGAAATTGAGGTTTAATAAATGTTTATTTTGACACGTAACCTTATGTGAAAAGACATTCATTTTGTATTTATTCCATTATAAATAGTTCATTTTTATAAAACTGTACACCAAATTGAAGATTTTTTAATGTAGATTCTGTCAT
The DNA here is from genome assembly GCA_035582935.1 of Ormyrus thymus. Taxonomy (NCBI): domain Eukaryota; kingdom Metazoa; phylum Arthropoda; class Insecta; order Hymenoptera; family Ormyridae; genus Ormyrus; species Ormyrus thymus. The sequence continues at coordinate 2,308 of JAWWEM010050909.1, forward strand.
CATAAATATAAGTAAACGATCAAATTAAAGAGATATTAGCGATAAATTGTGTAAACATGCTTCTGCGCATGCGCGCTAAAAGCAGATAAACAGACAAGCAATAAGAATGGAAATTTTTTTCATGATTTAACAAAACTAGGATTTTTTATGACTATCTAAAGTAGTTCAATGGCAATTACTAAAATTGAAATTTTAAAAATTATTAAAAACAAATAAGGTGGACTGAGGAGGAGGAAGTAGGTGGGAAGCTATAAGTACCATGAGTGGTCCTCATTTTGCGTGCCTAAACAACTGTCAAAAAATTTTGCAATTCCAGGAAGGGTGTCATTTTCACTATTATAATAAGTTTTCTGCTACTCCGATTCTAAGTAATGCAAACGTGGTTCCAAAACAAATTTTGAGTGTGAAAGAATGTGGAGGTTTAGCGGATAGTATAAAGCAAGGTTCTGCATGATATGCACATGCCATGGTCTATGAATCCTACCTACGGAAGTGTTCACAAATCACTTCTACGGTATTCTATATATTTCAGAGCTTCTAAAACGCCAAAATAATTAACATTTTCATCGCTTGATTCAGACATGTCACTTATTGGACTTAATTCTAAATCTTCGTAAGTTATTCTTACAGAAGGTTTCTTGTTCGTTGGTCTAAATTTAATATAATCTATTAAAAACATTAAATGCTTTTGCAAGTAGTAATGTTTACCAGACTTTAAACTTTTGGTAAAAGAATTTCTCATACTATTCCACCTTCGTTCTACTTCTTATGCTATAATTTTATAAAAAAAAATGCCTTTTACTTTCTAAATTTTTTTAAGTAATAAATTTTAAATTAATTAAACAAATATCTTTAACTTACCCGTTACTTTAGCATCTAATTTGCGCTCAAGTTCTTTAGAAATGCTTTTAAAAATGTCTTGTCTCATTTGCTTCTATGGTAATCCAAAAGTATTGTTTGCAGGATTATACATAAATTCATTTGTGACAGAGCAGCGAGTAGCTCTGCCCAAACGCCAAATTTTTAGATTATAATGTTAATTATTAATGCGTGAGCCTCTACGTCCAGAGGTGAGCGAGCCCGGAGAGTTCCCCTCTCCGCGCCCGCTCCCTTCTTTCGTTTAATTATTACATTTCGAGTAAAGGGCTTTAGCGCAAAATCCCCTCTACTCGAAGTTATATAAATTAGCGCGTTTCGCAGATTTGGGGGGCCTTCGGTGAACTTTTGCCGAACTAGACTAGAAGGAAACCATCCCAGTGTATGCGCGCTAGGATCGCTTCCTCGACTCCTCGAATATTCGCGTACCTAGATTACATTCAAAATTATTAGCGTTTAATGTTTTTTTCGGAAACCATTTTTGTTGCAGATCGATCTAGACAAGAGAAAAATTGTAATATTGTAAATAGGAAATAGAAGTAAATAAATTTTAAGTTCAATTATTTTCAATTATAATTAAATCTTGTCTGGTGATAAAACATAGACAAGATAAAACAATATGTATGTAGTACGATAAAACGTATGTAGCGTTTTGTTCTGAATCTTCCTACCATAGTCTTTTATTTTACTCAATCTTCTGTTTCATTCAGTCACAACTACAGTCGCTCGCAGCAAAGATGAATTCTGAAGTAAATTATACCCAATTAGATTTTAATATAAATAAATTGATCATTGCATTAGTTAAAAATGGGCCTTTTATGTATAATAAAGGATATCCTGATTATTATAGAAAAAAAGGAAAAAAGCAGGAAGTATTTGATATTATTTTCCAGGCTGTATATATGAATTTTCATAAAAATATTCCTCGTAATGCTAGTTTTTCGTTATTTTATTATCAGTTATTAACAATTTATTAACTAGAAATTTTTTTTATTTAGCCCGTGATATAGTGAACGACGCTGGGAGCCATTTTTATCAAAGTACAAAATTGAAAAAAAGAAGATATATACTAAAGCTCCATCTGAATCTGGAACCAAAGTTCTACCAAAAAGTAGGAATATTTTGATAATTTCTCATTCATTAATGACTACTCTACAAATAGAGCAATAAAAACTTCCTTCGAACTGTCACAAAAATAAAGCCTACAGAAATGGTAATTTAAATCTCACAGCTTTTTCAATATTTCAGGATTTCCTCGAACAATCTTTAATTAAAATTATTTTATAGGTGACATCGTATGAAGATTTAGACAAACCAAACACATCAAGTTCTTATTCCCATAATAATGTTTTAAAGTCAAAAAGAAAGGTACCAAAAAAAAATAAATTTACTAAAAAGAGAAGAAAAATTAGAAATAAATATTATTAAAAACCAACTGAAGAATATATTATTTAAAAGTCTTGAAAATATTATTAATAAAAGTAAAGAAAGAAAAGCTGAATTTTAAAATCAATCTCCATCAAAATCTGAAAGGACGACAGAAGATGACAGATTTTATCGAGCAGTGGTAAAAATTTTAGAAAACGTTCCACAGAAATATAAACTAGAGTGTATAGTTGATGTAATAAATATTGTTAAGAATTTTAGGGTGAAAAGTAAGTTTTAATTTAATAATTTAATTTAATAATTTGTAACATGAATTTTAACGAAATAGTACATTACGCAATAAGTGCGCAAAATAGGTGTTTCCCACTCCCACACGAGCCGGGTTTGTCGCCCGAGCGTAGCGAGGGTGACAACAAGAGAGTGTGAGAAACACCTATGCGCACGCGTTACGTATAGTATTTTTCTAAACGTGTGCGCAAAATTCGTAAAAAACGTTCAGGACAGTTCGATGCGAATCCGGGCGAGGAGGAGGAGGTGGCGGTTCTAGGGCCACAGGGCCTGGTGGGGGCAGGGGGCGAAATAAATGCGTGAAATTTGACAAAAGTTTAGCACAAAAAATACATTATTTAAATTTCATTATAAATGAATGCAGTACAAAGACCGCATGCTAAACGATGTCAAATAAAGACAAAACTTTCTAAACAGGGTGTATAATTATATTAATTCAGATGTTTATTTGTATTAATGACAATATAATGTTTTTTTAAAGTACTTTTCTTCTCAATTTTTTTTTCCCAATCTTTTAGAATAATCATTTTCGCACAGTATGACACGGGGACAACCTAAAAAACGAAAACAACGAAAACTAAGACGTACTTTTATAAAAAATTGCAATTGAAAAACTATAACTGTTGGTACTCACACATAAGTACAAATTTTAAATTTAATTTATGTGTGCTGTATTGACGATTTTTACTTTCTGCGTTGACTATAAATACCCGCACTCGTACGTTTATCAAAAGCACGTTATGATTCCGTATTGTAATGATGGACACTTCCAATTGAAATCTATTATATGCCAAATTGTAACAAAATATAACAAAACATTTATAATTTAATAAGATTAATGGTCAATTATTTACTTACTGTTGTTATGACTTTTGAAGGCTCCCAATTTCAGAATCAGAAACGTTAGAATCAGCGATTAAAGGGAATTTTACCCGTGGCTTATTCTCGAATAATTCGTCAAATTGCTGGTGTAAAAATAATAACAATTAATATAAATAATTAAATTTTATTTAAAATAATTAATAATATAAGTTATTCTACCTCAAAATAGATCCAATTTTTTGGCTCCATACCATATTGTCGTTTGTAATCTTTGATTTCTTTGTATTTTCTTTTCAAGATGTCCATTTACCCTTGGTATTGGGTGGCATTTAAGATGTAACCTTTTTCATTCATTTTATTTCCTATCATGTTAAAGATTTTTCGTTGTGTTATTTTATTTTCATTGAATAGAGCTTTGTACTCTTTATAAAAAGATATTAAAAAAGCTGTATCTTTTTTGAATTAGTTGTATCGACTACCTACAAAAGTAAAACCAATAATAAATTTAAAAAATTATTGTAATGGCCAATTAATAACAAAGCTCATTCTACTTAATTTAATGTGGAAAAATATCGTCTTTATCTTCAATATTCTGCATGTTATGGGCAGGGTTATTTATTGTGTTCTTATGTTTTTCAAGCAGTACAGTAGCAAAAGGAATATATGTAAATTAATATAAAAGGTTAGATAATACTCATATACGTATGATAACATGTTTTTCTCATATGGACTCATACCAGTAAAAGCTTTCTTATAAGTCTAAATACCCAGCCAGCAAAAAGTTAACTAAAAGAAGATATCTTGAAAATGACAAGCGATATCCATTCGGATATCGCTTGTCATTATATGCCAGAATGTTACCACTGTTTATACCTTAAAGACTTTCTTAAGGCAAAAATATATCTTAATGAATATCTTTTAGATATTCAGATTGTTGTCCAATCCAAATTAAATTTTTGATTGATCTGGTTATATATTGTACGCCGAATGGACATCTCAAAAGACAATAAAAAGTTAACCAAAATGTTAATTCTATTAACAAAGATTTGACTGTCCTTTTAAATTAAAATTGTCATCATACGGTTGTTTCAGGAGTTAACAACATGTTATTAATAATGTCAGAAAGTTAATAACCTTTTGTTAGCTCATAGAAAGATATTATAATGTTAACCCTTTAGATATAAATAAAAAGGCACTACATTATTTGTTTAAATATCAAAAATATTAATATTATTTTATTAATACAATTATCTTCTCTTATTAATACAATATCTTTAAATTGAGATCAATAGATTATTCTCAAATTTCTTTTATAAATTATTATCAAACTATTATCAAATTATTATCAAATTATAAATTATTAGCAAATTTCCATATTACTAATGGTTTTTATTAGTAACACCTTCAATTACTTTTTCATTATCTAATCGTTTATTTTCATTTTGTCCTCTGTCATCTGCGCAACCAATCATTAAATATTCCTTCGACTGTATCTAAGGTCGCATTTTTATTCTCAACTATACAACCTGTAAGGTATTTTTTATTGTATTGTATTATCACACATGAATAATGAAAAAAGATGTAACATAAAATTTAAAAAAAACTTACCGCAGAAAAATTTGGCAAAAAATGTATTTGACATTTTAACACCTCCTCTGGTTCATGCCCAGTTATATGTGCATCTAAGCTCATTTGACAATGTCGCAGCTAAAGCATTTTTTATTTGTTTTTCAGTCTTTTTTCCTGCACTAGACAAGATGAACTTTTTCTAAAACCTGTACAAATTTATAATTATTTATGATTGTATGATTGCATTAAATACGTGAAAGAATTATTTTTAATTTATTTAACGTGAAAGAATTAAACTGAGCTAGGAACTTACATATTGCTTTTGAACTGCGAAATCTTCTTGCAAAGATTTATTAAAGGCTTCAAAATCCTTTTGAGTGGTTAACGGTAGGGTACAGTCACAAAAAATGTCTGTATTTAATAATATAAATTTACAGAAATGTAACTATGTTTTAGTTACATAAAAGTATAGAAAGAAAATTTCAGTCTATTTCAATCGAGTTTGAAAGAGTTTTACTTTAAAATGTAATCAAAAAAGGTGCTTATTCGAAATGTCTCTTACGGGTGAAAATTTCAGATAACTCCAAAAATTGTACTTTTTTAATACGTAGTGCCAAGACCTGCAACTTTATACAGGTTTTTGTTCGTATACTCAAAAATGTAAATTAAAGACCTTTTTGAATCAGCGAAACATTAAAAAAAAGTGAAAAAATCCTCTAATTTTAACAATATAATGTACAATAAAAAACTGAAGAATTATTTGAAGGACAAAAGCCTGTGTAACTTTTTTATAAACATAAGAACCAACCTTTGTGCACTGTTTCCAGCTAGATTCAAAGCAACTTGCCCCGTAAGGAACATTTGGAAGACAGAAAAAGTTGATTTTGAGAAAAACAAGATTAAAGTTCACTCATAAACACTTTGAAGATTTTCTTACTTTAGCGGTTCAAAATTTCCCAGCACTATACAACACTCCTTCCTACTTTTTCAATGAAGTTTCTGATGTCTGCTGATATTTTTTTTAATTCGGTGCACTTATCTAGACTAAGAGATTCGTTTCCAGCTAATTTCTGTTTCGACTACTTCCATGGCACTTTAAGATCAAAAAAATGTATAAAAAATATACATTCTTCTTGATTTCTTTTCTCTCTTTGAGTACAATATAATAAATAAAATTTGTGTGCTCGTTGATGCCATGTGCTATTATTGAAAGATACACTGATATATAAAATTTCATTTATGATATATAATTGTATCACTTGATAAATTTACAAGCGACTCACTCACTCACACAGTGTATTCAATGTTTTTCTTTTTCTCAGTATATTCAATGTTTTATTCAACAAGTTCTTCCTTGGTGAATAATTAACAAACAAAATTTGCCTATTCTTAGCTAAATTAACAGATTCTTCTGGATTACTAAAATTAGTTTCAAGATTATCTATCTTTCTCTTCTTTAGAGCATAATAACTTTTTATATGCAAGTTTCTGTAGATAATTCTATTTTGATGAATGATGATTTCTATCTATTAACTTCATTTTGAACAAATAAATAGAGTAAGTGTAAGCCAACAAATGAAATAAACAGTAGCAGCCGACGCGCATACAGTGTTACATTACAATACATGTGCCATAACATTAGGGTGCATTATCATTGTCGAATCCTGACTGTCCTGACGCGACATAGACGTCACATACTATGTATTTCGTAGTATATTTCGTATTATGAATCAGAACATTAAAAAAATAAAGCGTTATTCGTTTTTATAAAATTTAATTAAAAATTAGTTTTTTTTTTGTGTTTTATTATTTAAAAATTAAGCATTAAAATTTTTGTATTTTGACTCTAATGAATGCTTTTACACGTTCTTTGATACTTCTAGAAGACATTTCTAAAATAAAAAAAAATGAGTTTTTTGATGATTTTTGACTGTTCTCTACCCTTAAAGGTAAGTCTTGAAGGGCGTTCGGCATGATATCCTTGAACCACCTTAAAGGCTTCGCTTGGAAAAAGGCATGCATTCTGATAACGCTTAATTGGAATATACATATATATTTATAAATTAATTTGAGAATTAAAAACAAATTCTAATAGAAAATAATATGTTGGTAATGCAGATAAAAAACCGCTGCCAATTCATTGGCAGTTAGCTTCCTCTTAACTAATTTATTGTTCCATTATTATCTCGTTTTTTTATTATTATTGTTGTGTATAAGAATGCAGGAGTGGGGATTTTTAGTCGCGCACACCGAGCAAGGAGCCGAACAGATCAGAGCGGTTCAGGCTACCCTTACGAGCGTAACTACCCAACAACTCATGTACTTTCGAGTGTGGCAATAAACTAAGTTAGACTACACGTGCATCTCATTCTCCCTGTCCCTTCCCGCCTGATTCCGACTACACCTACGCAGGCTACAAACACCTCAATTTTTATATGCTCATTTTATAATTTATTGAAAAGCTAACAAAATTTAAATATAAATTTTGTTATTGGAATATTTAAAGTCCTAAACAACAGAATATTGGAAACTTCATGTACAAAACTTGATTTTGCACAAGCCTGAATAAAAACGCATGCGCTAAATTAAGTCATATAAAAATTTTAACCCAATAAAAGTCATTATTTTATTTGAACTATATCGCTAAAACTAATGTAAAAAATCATAATAAAATAACAATAATAATAAAAATAATATGTTTTATATATATATATATATATAAAATTGCGATACTATATATAATTTAAAATCGTTATAAAACAAAAACTAGTAGATGAATTTCAAAATTCTTTATGATTTTGAAAGTTTACTTAAGACGAAAATAATAAGTGGTCAATCATTGAAAGAGATCGATCATTCACTAAGATACAGCTATTCAATTGAAACAAAATAAATAAAACTTTAATATCTTTTGAACTAACACGTTTCATAAGCAGAAAAACTATACAGCACTGAACATGTAAAATATCTACCTTTTCCCAGAATTTCAAGTAATTTAAAGTCTTTTTACTTCCGTAATCGTTTCCCCTTGAAAACTCATTTTTTCGGTTTTCAGCTTTTTATTCAAAAACTCATTAACAAAATGGCTTAAAATTTTTACAAATTATAGCTATATATATTTTTAATTACCAAAAAAATTTTCAGAGCAGTTGATAATTTAATTTAAGAATTATAAGCTTTTTTAAAAAAACACGTTTTTATTAAAAACAAAAGAA
>JAWWEM010050910.1:0-10461 GCA_035582935.1 Ormyrus thymus
CGCGTTACTACAACATATAGTAATTTTTCTTAAATAGGTATTAAAGTTTCATATGACATTTTTCTCAGTGTATATATGAAACTTGAAGTTTTCACCATTTCTGTTTCAAATTGCTTTATTAAGCTGCAAAAAGAATCAATTCTTCTAAAACTTTTAATGCAAAAGGTTGCTTAGTCATGAAGCTGTTTTAATAATTTCTTAAAGTATCTCTTCTCCCTTCTACACTTTTAACTATTTAACCCTTCCGCACATCTATAGTACATGTACAGAAGGGACTTGTACATCACGATGAGTTAACTCGTCATTGTGAACAAAAGGTTTAATCATTATTTTTAAAATACATCAAAGTTACATATATATTATGAAAAAGATAATCAACTAACAGTTATATCTGAAAAAAGAATGGCTTGCGTAATCTTCTTCAAAGAACTGTTTGTTAAAAAGTACCTGAGTCACTTGCACATCTAACTGTACATTTATTGCTTCGCTTTACGTTTTTATTGCAGACCACCGAATAATTACCTTAAAAACAGCAGGCAGAAAGTTATGCTATAGAAATGCAACTTGAATGCACGGACATTTCCACGGCTGATACCGCGCAGATGCGTCAATTGTTCGCTGAACGGATTAACGTGCATAAATAACAAAGCATTGTGACAGCTATGCGCGACTCCCATTACGTCATCTGCAGGTGACCGTCTGCGCTGAATTATGCGCGAGTAAATTCGGTATCTCTGATAAGAGGACGCGCACAATGAAGAATGTCACTTTTGGGCTTTATTGTGGACTTAAATGAAACACTGCGAATCTTGTAATTTCTCAATACTCCGTTTGTCTTATTTATTTAATAAATAATTCAGTTAATAGAATAATTATACTAATTGCATCCTCTATGTTTGATAAAAATTAAATTTGATTGAAAATTAAATAAGATTTGATTGGAAGAATCTAATGATAGTGTTTATATTAATATTAGTACTTCCAACTTAAGTAGATAGTACATCGACTATTAGAATTAAACTCAATAAAAATGAAATAACATTTAAAAAATGAAGTATACACAAAGCAACATTACGCAATTTGAAATCAATTTCAAAGCAATAATTATGATAAAATTTCTAAATTGATTTTTTAAATTTATTCGAAATAAAAATCGGTCGAAACGTTACTTCTTTAACGGCATTGAAAAGGCCAATGCATATATGAATACGTAAAAACGTATCTCTTTTAATGTATATTCTTGCACAAGTGTATTAATATTTCTTTGTCAAGTTCAACAAAATACATAACGAACGTCATTTTTTTATTCGACTTATGATTCACCCGCAGATTGAAATCTCATTATTTCCTTTTTACCACTGATCCCGCAAAAAATATTGCTGTCTCGGTATTCGTGAGAAAATTCACCTACGTAAACGCAACGGTCGTGGAGACTCGCCCAGACGATAAAAAAAAAATTAAAGCTATACAATGCGAATGAAGTAACTTACAGAGATCCGGCATAAGAAGTATTAAGAATACAAAAAGAAAATATAAAAGAAAGTAGAATTTGCGATGTGAAAATATTTCCAAAAAAATTGATAAGAAAAATGTATTGTATTATTTAGATGCTGAATAAAATACGTATCTATAATTAGTTAGTTTTAAGAAAATTATAAATATTAGGATTATGATAAGATCACAGAGATCAGGTCAAAACTGTTGTTTAATATTGATTTCATTAAGAATATGAGTGATATTATTAGCTAAGAAGACATAGATGATAAAAATAAGAACAGAGAAAAAATTGAATTAAAATGATTAAACAATAACTTTAAGAGTAGAAAGAGTCAATAAGAATGATATAAATGAATAATTTTATAGATTTTTATTCGACGGTTAATACTTGTAGTTATATTATTTAAATTTAGACTTACATTTTTATTGAATAATTCGCAAAGATAAAACGCACTTCTATTAGCTTTTAAAATTAAGTATACTACACCATGTCGTGCCAGAAAAACTGCAAGGTTTTCAAAAGCGAGAAAACTCGAGCTACCTCTTTCTGGTGAACGGAAAAAAGAAAAAACTTCGGGAGTTCACATAGACTTCGACGTATTTCAAATTTATTAATTTAAAGTGCACAATCGAAGAAAACTCACTTCCGTACAACGGTACATACGATTCTTTTAAAATTCTCGGAAGCTTGCAGTATGCTCATTTGATATTTTAATTATATAAGAATTCGCTGTGATGTTTATGCATTTATAAGAACGTCGCGATCGAATGAAAAACTTTTAAACTATAGTCTACTTTAACTGTCTCTTATCTGAACAGCGGTGATAGACAACTCGCAAACAATAAATATTTGTAATAAGAACATCGAAGAGCTGCAGTGCGTACAAAAATATGTATGTCATCACATATAAGTATCCAAGCATGTAGGCCAGCAAGTTTGTCTCATTCTGCAGAAGAAATTACACCCTTGCTAACCGCAGATAGTCGTACATCCTAAATAAACTTTTATCCTAAAGTAAGATGCTTTCGACTAGAACATTCTTTTCGCAGGTACAGCTCCTCGGCGCCGCTGTTTGTGCGGAGTTATTAAATAAAATATTCTTAATATTTCATTTTTTAATAAAATACGACAGGCAATACGAAAAGACGATGTAACCGCTCTCAAAAGACCGGCTGCAATAATTCAACTCGCTAAATGTCGTTCGCCTAGTATTGAAGAAGCGCCTGTTTATATTTACACCGCATACATGATAATAATACCAGCCGGAAAATTACCTAGATGGCGATGGACAACTCGCAAGTGATAAATATTTTTGAGGATATATAAGACCTGCTGGGAGCTAGGCTCGGTACCAAAGTGGAGGCATCTGCGTGGGTGCGCTTGTGGGCGCACCCATCATTTTGTCGGCTTTGCATATGCCCAAAATGTACCCTCCTAATGAACATGACTAATACTCATACGGTTGTGACGAATCAATGCTTCATAGAAGCAGTTCGTTATATTAGTTTAGTTTGTAGCTTGAAATAGTCAGGTTTAGTACAATTTAGCGACGTTCCGGTAGTAAGGACGTTCAAGCATGTCTGTTCGCCAGAGAGGATGGGCTTTTTAGCCCTCCACTCGTAACAGCAAATTTTTTTAGTGCGGAGGCAGTATTACTGCCGACGCCGCAATTGAATCGAAAATTAAGTTTTTGAAAGTGGCCTAAAATCTTTCAGTGCGGACTTCAGGGTTTGTCGGATCTGCTTTCGGCATTAGCGAAGTCGACCGATTTGGGTGTGCTGTAAACACATGATCTGAATTACAAATTTCAATCCCGCTAATGCAACTCATTAGGAGTCTATAAGAACTCCGGATCCTTGACGTTCAGTTCCTCGCTTGATTTTTCTAAAGCTGAGCTTTTCCCCCAAAATTTAAGAAGAATCGATTTTTCTTTAATGAAATGTAACTTTTCAACCGTTAACTGTAGAGTATTTTAATACTCGACAATCGGAAGGCGAAATTAAATCCTAAGGATTAAAAAAAATTTCACCCAAAACTGTTTATTTTTTCAAAAGCTATAGTCAAACAAAAAATGTTACAAGACTAAAAAATGCAGTATAACCAACTTAAATTTAGCCAACCAAACCGCAATCCACTCCGAGCGCGTATTCTAATACACTACAAGTCAATCCTCCCGAAATTCCCTCCGAAAACTTCTCATTAAAACTGAGCAAGAACAACTCTTCCCCCGAGTCAGTTGCGCCGCGTCGCTCGAAACCCGATCATCTCGCGGGCGCCTTCCCGCAAGACGCGCGAGATCAGGAGGAAGCGCGCCCGAGCGCAAGAACGCAGTCGCTCCGCGCTCGCACGCACACAGCAGCAGCAGCAGCACGCGCCAGTCGAGTCACGATGACGCGTGGAGTGTCACGCGCTCGTGCGACCGTGACGTATCGACGGGCGCGCTGCCGCCGCCGCCGCCGCCGCTGCTTGCTTCTTCCTAGAGAGGTCGATAGACCCGCGCCGCCGTTTTATTGAATATGCTAATCTCCCCGAGACTCCGAGGCGAAGCGAGATTCGCTAAAATATTTGCCCGACCGCTGCGAGTCGGATGTTGGGGCTTTCGGTTTTAAGAGGCCTGCGCGTGGCTCGCCAAGGCTTGGTTGTTCGGTAGAGACGTTCTTGAAATATCGCAAATTGCAAGTGACAGCGCCGTCCTTGAGAGATCTTTGTAGTTTGTACAGGCGACGTCGATGCGTTCTACAAAGAAAATTTAGCGCGAATTCACTTTCGAAGCTTTCTTTGCACGATTTATTATTAGGCTTTATTTTACTGGCCTAGGTACGTAATGTACTATTTTTAAATTTTGTGAATATTTCTTAATTTAAATTTAATTGAAAATTTGAAAGCTTTTGTATTCAGCTATCTGTATTCTGGTTCACAATGGTTTAATTAAACCTTCTACGCGGATTTTGATTCGTATTGTTCGTTATAATTAAACTAAAACAATGCTTTGATTAAAAATTTCTTTTAATAATTGTAAATGTCATAAACATCGGAACATCTCGTACTCATTTATTTATTTAACCAGCGATCACGAAATCTATTACGCAACGTCCACAAGCCATTACATAAAGCTTTTATCATTTCCGTCTACGGAATTCCTCGAAAACAACTGTACAAAATCAACAATAAACTCCTGAAGCTCGAACAATCGAAACCTCGTAAGAAGGTAGCAGTCCCGAAAAAATTGAGAAGTACCGTCCAGCGAGCATGACTGTCTGATTATAACGTAACAGCCCAGCTCCTCTTGCGCTCTCTAACTGGGAAACCTCACGACAGTTACGCAGTTCTGCCTTCGACGGATTCCATCGGCGTTTCCAAAGGCCTAACCTTGACTTTAGATAGGCTTCTGAAAATCCATCGGCGCGCGGCGGCCCATTTACGCGATTCCCACGTGCGCGTTGCATGCATAAAAAAAAAAAAACTGCACCACTGCCGGTTCTCACCGTTCGAGCGCCGAGCCTCGATATTCCGCGGCGCCGCTACGTACCTTTTCGAAATGTTCCGGAACAGTACATTTTATGCGTGTGCAGAAGAATCGAGAGAGGGATGTAACCGTTCGGTGAATAAAATGCGTACGTTTTTCAAGTATCGAAGCGAGAGCTGTTATGCGTTTTGCAAAGGGGATTTGCTGCTGCGAGAGAGAAGTCCCGGTTATTTTTTGAAAATTGTTTTTAAAACAAATAGTCGTAATTGCTTTTGGGTACGTTTGAATTTATTTCGAAATCCTGCTTTTTCAGCGAAAAATCACGTTTAAGTGGAAATTAAAAGTTTTTGTGTAGGAGAGCGATTCGAGAGCGGGAAACAAGATTTCCAAGGTCTCGGTAAATTGAATTGGCTTCAAAAATAGTTTATGAATTTGAGGCAATATGTGAATTAATAAGAACAGTTATTTAATGTAATATTGTGGGCCAAAGTAAACAGATGCATCAATAATGCAATACGATAAAACCGACATTGATTGCTTTTACAGTACAAAAATTGTGAAACAGTGCAGGGTAGAAAACAATAGATTTAAAATAATATTTAATAATATTCTGAAAATGATAGAATAATTCATTTATAATAATAATAAAATATCAATAATAATAAATCATTTGTAATAATTATAAAATTTTATAAAAATAAATTTTGCGTTATTTAATCAATTTCAATTCGGCATCGTCAAATATAGAAACTTTCACTGCGATTTAAAACATATTACAAATACTCTGTATAATGATTTAGATAAGTGTATACCCATAATAGTTGTAACTTTTTTAGATCCGAAATCAAAAGATTTTTGTACAGTGAATCATAAAATTGTTTTAGAAAGATTGTATAATGATGGAATTAAAGGCAAAACTAGAAACTTTTAATGAATTATCTGTTCAAAACACAAAAAAAAGTTTAAATAAGACTGCATATAACTATAAATGCAATTAAATCCACACGGATATTTCTCAAGGAACAATATTAGGACCATTACTTACCTTATACGTCAGTGATTTATTAAAGGATATACCTAATGACACAGTCATACTCTCTATTAATAAATCCTGGAATAATGCGCAATTTAAAATGAATAAGTATCTTGATAAAATTATATCTTACCTTACATTAAATAAATTATTATTAAATGTAGACAGAACAGTTAACATTTTGTTATTACTGCAATAGTGTGACTGATACGTTAGATGGATGAATTTATGGAAAATTATAATACAGTTAATTTTTAAGGCATTACTTTTGATTAAAATACGAAACGTACTAAAAATCTCAAAATTTATACTATGACATTAGAAAAATATAATTAATGTAAGAAGAAAAGTAGAAAGCTAGATAAGTTCATTTTACTAAAAAGGAAATATAAATATTTGTAAAAACATGGTGAAAAATTGCTCAGGCTTTATACCATTAGCTGTAAACTGAAAGTACAGTTTTAAATACATACATCACAGTATGTAATAAATGTATGTATTATTCTTTTTCAAATATATTCAGACGTTCAACAATTTTTATACACCTTCATAAATCTAGTATCTACATTTGGTTTTGTAGACGAACGCATTACCATTCTATCAGAACTGGATACTTTTATTTTTTTTCCAAAACGAAAAAATCTCTCCGTAACCCGCATTTCAGCCTACCCGAAAAGGGTTGATAATAGAAGGTTATCGATGATCAATGCAGGCAAGTAAAGTTTTTAACTGCTAAGCTCGTTTCAAATAGTTATAGATTTATTTTAAAAAAACAGTCCACCTATTTTGGCTTGGGCGTAAAGGTTTTTTGGGGAGAGCTATGATAATTCGATTTTATAATTTAACGCAATTTACTTGATTTATTAGTTCAATCGCCGAGCCAATTTATTTTCAATTGATTTCTTTAATGTTTAGCTTGTAAATACATTTCAATCAAGGCTAAAGTCTCAAGCAACTCTCAGCTGACAAACAAAGCCTCACGACGCCTAGACATAGTTAGCCGAAAGCAGGGGTTCCCGCGGAAAGCCGAAAACTAGCTATAGAGCGACAGAACTCGGGGCAAAGTGGCTCCCGCATTATCAAGAGTAAAATTGCCCTCCCCGCAGTATAACTCGGCTCGGCGAGAGGACAAGATTCCAGGAGTAGATCGATAAGCCGCTCGTGTCCGATCGTAAATCGCGGCTATCCTCTTGAAAGAGCAGGATTACGCTCCCGTAGACCGCAGCGGCAGGCCGCATTTTCGATCCTCCCTTCCCCCGTCCGCTTCGCGCGAGGCGATCATCCGCCGAGCGGCCCCGTTGTAATTCACGAAGAAACAGGAGGCTCGCGAGCCGGCGGATCCTGCCGACAGGATGTATTTTAGAAGCCCGCCGGATCGTTATATATGCGCGCGTGCATCGCTGATGTATACTTTGGAATGCGAGTGTGACATAATACTCGATGATGGCGCTCCTGACTTACGGCGCCGTTCCGAATATGGAATTTCATACCCTCTGGGTGCAGGTTTTTCAAGGTATTAGCTGCCCTTGCGGGAGTAATTTATTGTGTCTTAGGTGAGAGCTAACATAAATTTATCTTCAGTTAATTTTGCGTAGATTGTTTCAATTTTCAAGGTGTTTTCGTTGCTTTTAGTTTTTTGAAAGTAAACTAGTTGAAGGAAGTGCTGATTTTTAATTAAAAATCTTGGTTAAAAAGATAACGTAAAACAGCAAAGTAATTCTCTGGACTGACGTTTCCAGACAACTCGGAGTGCGTCACTGCAATTATGAAAAATATTAAAGATCAACATCTGGTTAAAAAGCGCATTTAAATAATTGACGAATATCCTCTGAATTAAATACATATCACTGCGGATCTCTGTTCAAAAAGACTTTTGTGACTCAACGGTATTATTTTTAATTAAAAATCTGCATAATCTCCTCCGACTCTACCCTTTATAATAAAATCATGAATGTGTCTGATACACGTGAGCTTATATGAAATTTCTCAATTCCAACTTCATTCTGGTGAATTAAAAACTGATTTAAAGAACTTTGAAGAGTACAATTTGACATTCCGTTATGGAGCTTTATAAATGAAGACTAAAATTACGCAATGAAAAAAGTATTTGAAGCAATGTATGACATCTTAGCTAATTTAAAAATACATCAATAGAATAGTGCAAACTTTTTTATGTTTTTACTGGATTTTTATTATACTCTACAGTGCACACATCAATTGCAGTTAAAATTTGGAATAAAATGAACCACCGATACCAAAAGTATATCCTTCTTGTACATTACTTCCAGGCACTTTTGCAGATATTAAAAAACTGTGATGAAATTTTTTCCTAATAATGTGAATCGGGACAACTAAACCTCCTTAAGTTCAAGTATCGACCGAACATCCTTCCCGTCGCCCACAACTAGAAGCTTCGAAAGCTCAAAAGAAATTCAATTCGGCATGAGACCAAAAAAACTCGGCAATTTGCGACATCATTTAATCAAGTTTGCCATTCTGCGGTAAATAGCACGGCACACGGAGACGGGGGAAGCCTTATTCTGCCGCAAACGAGCGAGTCCGACTCGAATTCACGGGGATAAGTATATTCCACTGGGGTTCTGACCGGCCGGTGCGGTCTTATAGCGGCTGGCAAGAGTGGATTGCGGCGAGAGAGGGAGAGAGAAAAGCGACATGCGTCCCGGGTCAACTAAATGCGGTGTCCGATAGACGGCCAGGAGCTGGGAATCACGCTCTTCGAGAGAGATGCTGATGCATTACGGCTAATGTGTTTATTTCGGAGTCAAAGGATCCTGCGTTTTCGGGAATTTATGGTAGATTGTATTTTACGTTGTCGCCTGCATAATTTTTAACGTTTAAATCGAATCGGAATTGTTTCGTTAATATAGAATAACAGTTAAAAAGCTTTACAAAGACGTTTATGCAGCAAACATAGAGGCAAAAAGTAAAAAAGAATTCAAGAAAATTAAAGTATTAATTTGATTATAAAAAACAAACTTAAAATGTGGATAAAGAATAATAATGGCTGCTAAAATCATGTCAGACTGTCTGCGAATAAGAAATATAAATTGTTAAAATCGTTTACTGTTTTATATTTCTTTAGTTTAATTTATGCAAAAAATGTTATTGAATGTTAATATATTTATAAAAATAGTTTTTAGTTTTAGTTTTTTAGTTTTAAGTTAGTTTGTAAGCTTGCCAGCCTATGTACAGGTAACTGTGTTACCTCTATAGGATTTACCTTTGTAAATTTTTCTGGTAAATAAATAAATAAATAAATAAATAAATAAATAAATAAATAAATAAATAGATTACATAAATATGTGTTTTATAAACAGTAATAACATTGATTTACGAGTTCATTTTATTAATTATTAAAATGCTGCTTTTCCGTAAGAACAGTGCATTAGAGGATGTATAGAATATACACAAATATAAATTTTAATATGAAAATATGAAACTTTAGCTTTCCAATTTGAATTTCGGTTTAATATACGTTAAAGGATTTAATATAGATTATTATCAATGTTACCAGTACTTTTCACCGAGAATCTGCATCGATTTGTAACGAGAAACGAAGGTAAAAGCTCGCAGTTCATTCTTACAAATTTACAATCTGAATATACGAAAACCTGAAACCTTCATTGATAAGCCGCAGATAGACTTGTTTGACTTTAGCTCAGAAGCTTTCAAAGCAAGAAATCAGCCTCGCTTTTCTTGAATTACTATTTCACTCCGATCGACCGGACTTCAACCGAGCATTACTTTCTTTCTTATTACGTTACCTATCCAACGAGTTAATCAACTTTAGCCGTAAAAAAAGTCAGCCTGTAACGAGTGAAAAAAATTCCGCACAAAAGTAGAAAAAAAAAAACTTGTAACGAAGGTACAAGGTGGAAAGCATTTCGAAGCAGAGGCAGCGAGGCGTGTACATGAAAACCGATAGCACAATATATAGGAGATTCGGCAAATGGAAGGATCTAATACCGGCCTCGACGCTGGTTTCCGGATATTGAGTCCGTCGGAAACGTCGGTCACATTGTGCGCCAAGAAGACGAACGATCGGATGCGAACGGCGACGCAGACCGATCGTTCGCACATTTATATATGGGAGGATGCCTCGATCTAAGCTACTCCGTCGGTGCTAAGCGACCGAATATTTTTTTACTGGCCTCGCCCGGGTCGCTTTTCGCCTCTTTTTGAAGAGACATTTTTACGCGGCAGCATGGAAAATTTGATTTTTATTATAAAAACCGCTGTGCAACAATACTATATATGAATTCTTGAAAATTAATTTTCTGCCAGGACCGTAAAATAACTAAATATTGTTATGGATAAAATTTATTTTATTTTATTCACCGACGTTTCGAAATATTTTAGCGATGTTTACACTGAGAGAAAAAAAGGAGTAAAAATTACTATTCTGTATCGTAACTTGAGATATGAGAAGGAAAAAAAAGATTT
>JAWWEM010050911.1:0-10460 GCA_035582935.1 Ormyrus thymus
TAGACGTATGTCTTAAAATTTCCCCCTCTATCCATTGGTATGGAGATTATACGATGGTTCTGAGACACCGTGTATAAGTATTAATCACAGATATTGTAAAAAAAACTTATTTCATGTTTTCAGGAATGTATTACGGACGATGTCATAGACAGAATGACTGTAACATGGTTTGCGTATAAAAATTTGCCACCCAATTTTTTTGATGACGATGTTACACAGAATTTTTTTCACATGTTAGGATCAAGATCATTACCCAAACGAAACTTATTACATGATAAAGTGCTTGATCAATTTTCAAAAATGAAAGAAAATTTGAAAAAACTTTTGCAAACCAATTTGTCAAGGTTTTCTTTCACTTTAGATGCTTGGACGGCGCGAAACGGCGCCTTTTACTACGGCGTGACAATTCATTTTATAAATAATAATTGGGAACTTTCTTCCACAACGTTGGATTTAATAGCATCGAAAGGAAGACACACTGGCAAGGATATTGCTGAAATATTTTTTACAACTTTAAACAGTTTTGACTTATTACAAAAAGTTCAAGGCATAACAATGGATAATGCAGCAGCAAACACAACTTTCATAAATGAGTGTAGAATAATACTTGAGAAGGAAGAGATAGAATTTGATTGCGACGATTAACATTTTCGATGTCTCGCCCATATTTTGAATTTAGGCATGCAAAGTATTTTAAAATTAATAAACGTAGAAATAAAAGATGAGTTTGAAGATCAAAATACTAGTGATAGTTATGAATCTAGTGATGATGATCATCAAAATTAAAAACATTTTAAAAAAAATTAAGTATTCAGAAGTTTTAATGAACAAATTAAAAAGTTGCTGTGATGCTGCAAATGTTCATTATATAAAACCAGTTTTAGACGTGAAAACTCGCTGGAACAGCACATGCGACATGCTTGAGGCAGCCTTAAAATTAAAGTTTGCGCTAAATATGCTGTGTCAAAATCATGCTAATGTAGAAAAATTTAGAATGGACGAATCAGAGTGGATATTAATAAAACGCATTACCGGTTTTTTAAAACATTTTAAGCATGTTACAAAAATTGTTTCAGGAGAGCAATATGTTGTTTTGCCTACAGCTGTAATAGCTTTCAATATGCTTTTAGACAGAATAGAAAATATTATATTTGAACTAGATGACAAAATTGACAGAAGTAAAAGTGACGAACAATTACTTCTTGCTTTTCAAGCAGGTCGTGATAAAATGATTAAACATTACACCAAATGTAATTGGATATATTGTGTATCATTAATTTTAGATCCGCGTCATAAAGTTGACAGTTTTGAATTAACAAATTGGGAACGTGATTTAAAAAATGAATCTCTAAAAAAGTTTAAGCACCTTTTTAGAACAAAATATTTTAACGTATTCTCAGAAAAAAATGAGACTGATTACTGTAGCAATAATGAAGTGACCACCAATTTAGAAGACTCAATAGATGTCACTGCGTTGTATGTAAAGGCACAAAATGTATCAAAGTGGGATCAAGAAATAACCGAATATTTGCAACCAGCTAGAGCTACAGCTGATACTAATGTTCTAAATTGGTGGAAAGATCATAGTAAAGATTATCCTATTTTATCTCTCATGGCAAGAGATATTCTTTCTATAATGCCAACTTCTGTGCCGACAGAACGTATTTTTTCTGAAGGTTCTTTAATTGTTTCAAAAAACAGATGCTCTTTAAAAGATGAATCCATTCGAGCCCTCCTATGCATTAATAGATGGATGAGAAGGAGTTTGCGTAAAAGTATTTGTAATATTAATTTTGAATAAAGCATTTTATAAAGTAAATTTGATAATTCTTCAGTTTTTTCTACATAAGCCGTTAATATAATCCTAAAAAATAATTTTAAAATATACAATATTTACAAACTTTAAAGAAAAACACTTTTTAACAAATCAAAGTAAAATAAATAGTACAAACTTTCTACTAAATTTTAATTTGGCTTTAATTAATTGGCTCAATCGCAGAATTTTTTTTAAGTCTTTTAAACTAATATCAATATCAATAATCTTGCAAGATCTTGTTATGAAAATCTTTTCAAGACAATATTCTTGCCTATGTAAGTATTGATATTGTTTCGAAAAATTGGATTGTCATATTGTCTTGGTATTGTCTTGAATTTCGAGACGAGACAAGACAATAACAATAATAATCTTGAATCCTGGTGAAGCCCTAATTGTAGTTATAATTAACAAGTGCAAAAATCGACATAAAATCTGAAAGTAGATTTTGTACAATATTTGCCAAGTTCAATTATTTAAATCCTAGTGAAAAGCAAATAAAAATATTACGGTGCTTCGGCTTGTCGGCTTTAGCCGATCAGTCGCGAGCTTCCAAGAAGTCGCGTCGTCGAACGGCCCGAAAATAGTATTGCAAATACGACTGCTATTTACGTTTTGAGGAGGCAAGAATTTTCACTTTTTAATTCCTATAAGAATTCATCTTATTTTCATTTTGTACATGTCTCTTTGCGTGTATTAATTAATTTTCGAATGATTAATTAAAAAGTTTTGATTAGGGTTGGACTATATTACACCAGCACAGTATTCAAGCGCCAACAAGTTATTGGAAACAGGCTGCTTACTTAATTTGCAACAACATGCCATGGCACTTTAAGCTAAGGGCTATTCACTGGATCTAGTCTTCGGATCTTCCGTCATTTTTCCCATGGATGATTTGTACGAAACCTTAGTGCCATCGGATGATCATCACCAACAGCTTTGGTTTACTGCTCCATGGACTTCTCCACCATTAACTCGAACCACTAGTCGTTTAGTTAGGAATTATTATAAATGCGATTATGTCCGCCTGAGGGAAACCCTGGAAGGTGTCAAGTGGGACGACCTTCTGATAAATGTGAATGTTGAGGTTGACCTTGACATATTCTACGTTACTCTCAACGATGCAATTAATGCCTGCATTCCCTTCTACAGGGTTATTCCCGAACGGCATCCTCCATGGTTTTCCTCAGACCTCATCGCTCTTATAGCGGAGAAGAAGGTTGCGTACCGTAACTGGAAGCGGTCTAGTCAGATATGTGATTTTATTAGATTTAAGGAATTACGTGCTAGATGTTTGCGATTATCTAGTGTTAATTATAGGGAGTACTTAGTTAAGACCGAAAAGAATATTGTTAATAATAATAAATTTTTCTGGAAACATGTAAATAGATCAAGGAAAAGCAGTTCAGTTCCGGATAACATGTTCTACTCCAATTTTAAATCGGATGGTAAACAAAGTGTGGCAAATTTCTTCTCTGAGTACTTTGCTTCGGTCTACAATTCGTCCTCTCTAACCGAGATGGAAGATAAGAGTTGTTCTACAGTGTTTGACTCGATTGAAATAGTAAAAACAGATGTGATTCAGGCTATCGCTTGTTACTTTTTAATAATCACGTTATATCTGCATTTGAGAGCCGAACTTAAGTAGATACTGTGTACATTGATTTCTCCAAGGCCTTCGACTCCGTTAATCATAAGAGACTGTTGAAGAAGTTGTGGAACCTGGGCGTAAGAGGCTCCAACTATAATTGGTTGGAGTCTTATCTATCGGGGAGAACCCAATCTGTCCGGGTTCTTGACTGCATATCTGAGCCTAGAACTGTTACATCTGGAGTTCCGCAAGGTTCTCACTTGGGTCCCCTTTTATTCACCTTGTACATTAATGACGTAGTGGAGGTAAGTCTTAATTCAGAATTACTTCTGTACGCCGACGATCTTAAGATCTTTACGTCAATTTTGTCTCCCCTTGACTCATCCTCTTTGCAAAGAGACTTAGACATTGTGTGCTCTTGGGCCGACGTCAATGGACTGTCTATCAATTTTGATAAATGTCACGTCGTCTCATTTCACCGTTTCTTTAATCGAAAAATTCTGTTATGAATTTTCGAAATTGTCAAATATTTGCCGACAGCATCATGCAATAAGTATTTATAATGGTCTGTGTGAAAACAGCGTCTCTCTAAATGCCATAGATAAAAAATTATAAGCAAATTCTTAGTCGAGAGTCGAGCAAGCTCAAAGACGATTTTTGTTGCGGCTTGCTATGCAGTATACGGCTGAGTGGTAATTTTATTTACCAATTTTCTTTTAGATTCGGTCTTATTGCACTAAAAGTAACTGGTCATTTATATTTTTTAAAACATCAATCAATTCAGCTTTAAGGTAGTTCTATGGGCAGATATAGAACATTGTGCTGTATACATAGATATACAGCACTGTGTCTTCACGTCACGGATGTAAACAAACGACGCGCGGTAGCAATTTATATAGATATACAAACGCGGGTAAAAATTACGAGAATAACTTTGAACGAGCTATAACTAATAATTTTGCACGGCAATGCATATTAATTTTTACACTTTTTTAAAGTACATAACTTTAGCTACAATTTGTTGGTTTCTGGAGTTTCTAGTGAATCGCTATCAATAAGAAAACTTTAAATTTGTTATGTAATACGTCTCCCGTCATCTGCTGTACATAAGAGCCGACGCTTAAGAGTGCTCCTCACAGCGACTGGAACACCACCAAACGTTAAAACTTTATTTTTACAATTTTTAATTATTTAAGACAATAAAAGCTACAAACTTAGTTTTCCCACGTGTAGACAATATTCAAGAATATTTTAAAAAAGTTTTATGAAAAAACAAAAAGAAATGAAAATGTAATTTATAGGACAAAATTAAGAAGTGTAAAACCATACAGGTTATAATGTCTAAATTTGTCCTACAAACTATATTCTCATTTTTTTGTTTTCTTTACAAAACCTTTTTCATAATATTCTTGAACTTTTACGTCAATTTAAAAAAAAAATTTTTTTCGTCCAATCGCAACGACGAAAACTTAAGTTACATATATATTATCATTCATACAAAGCTTGTAAATATTTGTCAAGAAAATTGAAACTTTCATATTTTAAGGGATACTTGTGTTAATTTTAATATATTTTGATACTCTGAGTTTACGCCGAAGTCCTAAACACCAGAGTTTTCAGAAAAAAGTAATAAAAAAATTTGTTATTTTATTTTGAAAAAATAACACTAGGCACTAACTTTTAGAACTATAATTATCACTTCTCTTGAAAAGCTAAAGATAACTAAAGATGTTTCCCCTCCATTGTCAGAAAGAAAAGGATGCCTATGCAATTAAAGTACCGCTTTGCTGAATACTTCCATTTAAAGCTTGTATTAAAAACTTCATAATGATTTCCTCTCCAACAAGTGCAAGCTTGTTGTAGGTGCATAATGTACAAAGCAGCATAATACCTACGAATGAAGTAACGCTGCCACACTACTGAAACGTGCAAATTTTTAACAGCGCTTACAAATTATACTTTTATAATAACATTTAAAAGAAACACTATATAAAAAAATACCAAAAAGTAAATCCTAATGATAGCTAAAAAAAAAACTGAAATAAAAAATGAAAGTTCTTTTTAGCTTGACAGCTTAAAGTAATAATGGAACTTTAAAATTTACTTGCTTTTAAATAGTAGCACTGTGTCCAGCGGTATTTTCTTTGAATATATTAAATGATTAAACTTTACTACAAAGAATAAACATGTTTAACCTCAACGTATGCATGAGGCAAAGCATTAGGACTAAAAAGCGATCAGTTGACAAAATGCAGAATCTACGGCGACTGCGGCGATGCGACTGAAACACAATGAACGCGCTTAATCGAAATTTCAAAATTAAAATTCTTTCATCAAATTATCGAAAATCAATAAAGCATAATATTTAATGCAGAAAATAATGTTTGATAATGCTAAAATAATAATTAAAACATTTTACAATTTTGGTAAAAAAAAATTATTCAAAGTTTGGTATTTTAACACAGGTTCTTTTGGAAGTCACTAATTTTTAACCGGAAAGGTATATCTTTTTTCTCAATCAATTCTGCTGATATGAATGAAAAACTACATTAAAAAAGTTTCAAATGTGCACTTTGTACTGCAAGAAAAATACATATATGACAGTGGATCAAATAAAAAGATATTTAATTATGAAAAATTAAATTATTTTACTTTCGCAAAGCAGTTCATTTTCAAAATTTACAACGTTGCAAAACATTCTGTAATTGAAATTTTCTTGAAAATAAATAGGTTATAGAATACCGTAAATTTTATGTCATAAATAAACTTATTAAAATCACTTATTCTCAATATAAAAATTATTTTCATTAAACTATTAATGTTTATATCAATGAAAGCCTCGATAACCTAAAAGCGACTTAGTATAACATAAACAAGTAGCTATAGTAAATACTCAATTCATATGAGTATCTAAATAAAATTTTATTTTCGTAGAAAAAAACATGTTTATTTTATGTACTTCTTACATTTCTAAATTATATATACATTTTAATTTTAAAGTGCAAGTAAACGGGAAATAGTATTTTATTAGATTAATTTTTATATCACTTCATTGACAAAAGAATCGTGCTCGACCCACCTTAAATTTTGTTTCTACGTTTCTACCCGCCTGAAAATTTGTTTCTACGTTTTGGATAAAGTATAGAATCAAAAAACGCTGTCAATCGATCTTAGCACAATGCTTTCTCATAGAGAACAAAAACAATGAAACAATTAATTTATACTATAAATGGAATGTTATGAAACAGTTCTCTTCGATTACATCGTCATTCAAAAATAAATCATCCATTAATTTTTAAAACAGATCTAGTACATCTGCAGTGGTGTAGTGGAAGGCCCCAACGCAGAGTTCATCTTCATTTTCAAACAGAATTACTATTCTTTATCTAATATTTTTTTTTTTTTTAGTTTTAAAGCTTAAAACGCATAAGCAAACTGTAAACAATGTTTAGCAGTGGTGGAGCCCTCAATTATCGGGATAAAGGCTATAGCGGGATGACAATGAAAAAATTGCCTCCTCCTGGATTTTTATTTCGAAGTAGCCATTCGAAATGGCATATTTAAAAACCCCTTTAGCCAAATTTTCAGCCCCCTAAGTGAAAATAGGGTGCTCCTATCGTAAAAAACGTGTTTTTTCAAAAAAAATTCCTTTTACTCTACTGTTTGCTCCAAAAAATGTTAAAAAATTAATGAACGTGGATTCTTGAGCAAGAAAGTAGTCTGATTTTTTTCAGATTATTTGGAGCAAAACTTAAACCAGAAAATATATGACTTTATCAATGATTTTTTGGGTTATGAAGGTCATTTGGCCAACTCCTAAATTTAATTTTTTTGGTGTATATTTTTCCGTACTGTTGATTGCCGATCTTACAGTTACCATTTTCAGACCGGAACATGCTCAAAATTTGAAAAACCTGCTTTTTTCCGTATTGAGCTCTATGAGAAAGTATTGGAACGGCAAAATTTTTCGATTCTCATTTTTTGACGTAGAAGCACATATTTAGGTTCAGAGAGTGCAAAAAAAGTAGTTGATAAATTTTGATGAGCCTGCTTTAAAATTTCAAGTACTTTAATAGATTAATTTAGATTTTATGCTGAATTAAGTTATTTTTGAAAATCTTGAAATTTTTTATTTTCTACTTTTCCCAGGAAATATTAATATTTTTGTTATTTTCAATCGTATACCATGTTAACTTTAATAAAACATCTTAAAGATTGTTTTTGTTATTTAATGAGTACGTACGTACGTATGTATGTATGTTCGTTCATCCCCCATAACTACTTTTAAACAACGCCGTGGATTTGCTTCAAACTTCGCATAAAAGTTTAATGTTATTTTTATGAGCTTCCTTTAAAATTTCAAGTAATTTTATAGATTAGTTTCAATTTTATGCTTATTTCAGTTATTTTTGAAAATTTTTAAATTTTAAATTTTCTAATTTTAACAAGAAATATTAATATTTTGGTTGTATTTCATGTTCATTTTAATAAAAAAATATTTTTTAATATTTGTTTTGTTATTTAATTAAGTTTTGTATCTTGCTAACAGATTTTCTTGACGGATTTTCTTGTAATTTCGAGATGTTTTTTAGTGTTAAAATATGAAAGAAGCCACGTCCGTTCCGTCCCATGCTCGATTTTTTCAAAGTTATAAGATGTTTTAGCGAAAATCTAACCAAAATCGATTTTTGTTTCATCGCTTGGAACTTTGCAGCAGCTAACTATAACGTATTTTAACTACCAGCAATCAAAAGATGAGATCCAATCCTATCAATTAACAAAAATTTCATCAAAATATCTTTATTTGTTCAAAAGTTACAGCCAAATAAAAATTGACAATAAAATAAGCTAATATTTCGTCAATACATTTTCGTCGATTTTTTATGCTATTTTAATGGTCATTTTTTGTTTTGCTATAACTTTTGAACAAATAAAGATTTTTTGATCAAACTTTTTTTAATCGCTAGGATTTGATCTCATCTTTTGATTACTGGTAGATAAAATACGTTATAGGTAGCTGGTGCAATGTTATAAGCGAAGAAATCAAGCATGGGACGGAACCTACGTGGCTCCTTTCATATCTTACTATTAAAAAACATGCCGAAATTACAAGAAAAACCGTTATCCAATGGTCGCGGACTCTCCTTATACGATTCATCTTAAATTGATGTAGATACTTTTCTATTAAAAGTTTGTTTTTTGATAAAATTTTTGTCGTAAACATGCATTAAGAACCTTCTTAAAAATTTAAAGGAATTTTATCAATTAGCTTGGATTTTTTTTCTATTTAATCTATTTTTCAAAACGTCAAAATTTTATTTTAACGATAGTTTTAATTTAACAGTCCAAATAGAAAATATTTCAAAACATTCGATGAACTATTGTACCCCCTTGTTTCATTAGTCTATGTTCACGTCCTTCAAGTTAACAGGGCGATCTTAAAAAATTAAAAATATTATTGATGGATAATTTGCCGCTAATTATCCGCGCTTTTTTTTTAGAAATACAGAGTTCACTGCTAGCATAACACGGTAGCAGGTCACCCTTGTTAAATAAGCACATATGGGAAATCCTTGTAGCGCAGAATTTAATACGCTACTTATCCGCAGTTAATCTGCAATAGAACTAAATTTGCCGAGCTTTTTTTTAAAAAAATACAGGGTGCACTGCTACTATGATATCACATTAGCAAAACACTCCTGCTAACTAAACAGATACGGGAAAACTTTATAGAGTAAAACTTGCCGTTAATTTTCCGCAGTTGATCTACTATAAAAATAAATTTTCCGAGTTTTTTTTTAAGAGTACAAAGTGCACTGTTTATTTTGTACAGCTTATGCACTCTGTATTAAAAAAAAAATGGCTCGGCAAAATTATTTCTATTGCAGATCAACTGCGGATAATTACCAGCAAATCTTACGTTATAAAGTTTCCCCATATCTGTTTATTTAGCAAGGGTGCCCTGCCACCGTGATATGCTAGCAGTACACCCTATATTTAAAAAAAAGAGCTCGGAAAATTATTTCGATTGCAGATCAACTGCGGATAATTAGCAACAAATTCTGCAGTATAAAGATTTCCCGCATCTGTTTACTTAGCAAGGGTCCCTTGCTACCGTGATATGCTAGCAGTGCACCCTGTATTTTAAAAAAAAAATGCACACCAAAATTAATTTCTTTACGGATAAATTACGAATAAATAGCGGCAAATTATCCGTCAATAATATTTTCAATTTTTTAATGTTGCCCTGCTAACTTGAAGGACGTCTATGTTCTGTATGAGAAAGCATTGTCCCAAAATCGGTTGGCAGCGTTTGTTTCCATGTTTGAGGTACATACTTGCAAAATTAGATAGTTCAATAGTTGATACAATACGCAAAACATACTTCAGGTCTCGGCCTTTAATCCTATAACACGATATAAACTTAAGAGTGCTGTACCAGGCGATTGGTGCTCCACTAAACTTTCCAAATGTGTTTTTCCAATTGATATTAAAAAACGGTAATTAGAAACTAATTACTTAGTTTTCCCCACTGTAGGCAATATCAAAGTATGTTTAAAAAAAAAAAAAAAATTCAGAAAGAGAAAAGATTTGAAGCTGCAACAGTACATTGGCTATGTTCATCTGCTGTCTTAAAATTGTTGTCCAGATTATGTTTTTATTTTCACTCCTTTATACGTGAAACTTTTATTGATTGAAATATACTTTGATATTACCTACATCTGAAACAAAAAATCCTTAGTATTAAGAGTTTTTAAAAATATATATATATTAAAAATATAGGTTATTGTGATCAAATGGGCCCACACTGTACTCTGTAAGCACATTTGATCCAGAGATAAAAGCTATCTAAAATTTTTTGCTTTTGTGTAAGCCAGAGACTGAACCGATAGATGGATTGTCATCAAATAGAGTTTGAGGTCACCACTAATTCCAATTAAGGGGGTTATATACCCATTTTTTTAGTCACTTTAATCATCTGTAAAAAATAAATTTTAATCAGTAATAGATTATACTGTTAATATAATAAAAATATAGCTCATTCTTAATCAAATG
>JAWWEM010050912.1:0-10455 GCA_035582935.1 Ormyrus thymus
GCAGAGCGTGCATTTTTGAGCGTGGGACCGCTCGCCGTCAACGGTCGCGACGGCGGGCGAACAGTCAGATCTCCGGCGACCGTCGACGGGTGCTGACCGAATCTTGAGTTGTCCAATAAAATACTACACATCTATTACAAGTGAAAATGTTTCTTTAAAAATGAACGTGAATTTACTTCTTTTCCGAGATAACGGTATTTTATACAATGAGTAATCATGTAAAAAAATCCTTCATTAGGACCAATAGCAACAATAAAAAGAATTTCACCATCAGAAAAAGTATTTTGAAAAGTAAAGGAAGTTTGAAAATTCAGATTCTGAGTATTAAACACTATTAATTCATTATTTTGCCAAAAGTCTCCAGAAAATGAATACATATTTCCAGAGAGCCAGTCAAACGATAAACTTAAAAATTTCTTAAAATATAATTCAAAACTCATTATTTTTGTGTGAGGTACTGAACGTTGACATTTTGTTTTCAAGATAGCAGCGTTATTAATCCAGTAAAAATCATCGTTCAGAAAATCGTATTCAAAATCAACAGTTATCTTATCAGTGGATAGACACAGATGAGTAGGCCAAATAGCGTCTGTGAACCTGGATTTTTTTAAGCATTGAAAGAATTTGTCCTCTAGAAAAACTTCCTTCAACGTACAGAAGAAAATCATTAATTTTTCTGCACGTTCGACTGTCAGAGTTAATTTCCCAGCCCAAACAGCAAGCACAACTCTGTCTTGCGTTATCCCACGTGGTTAGCAGGCATAATTGATGGCACCCACCATTATTTATATGGCAAGGGTTGTCGATTGAAGTTATCTTCTTGGACGAGTAAGGCTTGAGAAAAGTAGCATTGCGAAGATCGATGTTTTCAACGTTATGGTGCTTGCATGCAGCGATTTGTTGCTTGGGTTTCGCAAGATCATAAAGTTGAAATGCTAAACTCATCGGTTGACCAAAGCCAAAATAGTTTTTCATCAATTATGGTCAGGCTTAAGATTGAAACGTGATCATTAAAAGCAGTGATTTTGTTATCTCCGTCGTTGTCAGAGCTTTTAATATAAGTCAAATCTTCGATGCAATAAATTCTTTCATTTTTGTCGTCGAATGTTATTGCAGAAATCACTCCTGCTTGAATCACTGACGAAAAATCTGTTCCATCCATTTTTGCTTTAAAAATCTAGAAATAAAAGTATACTTATAAAATGTTGTTGTACCCGAATATTTCTATACGTTAAATCTATCAGAATCTTCCAATCAGTAAATATTTTCATAGTAGAAATTAAAACAGGATTTTTGTTTAAATTTTTAAATAACATAAATCATTTTCTCTCGAAAAAAAATGATACGAAAAAAGTAAAGCCGCTAAAAATGAGATCTAATTGGTGGCCTGAAATGGCCCGTAGAAATGGCGCAAAATTTTAAATTAGATCTAAGAGAAATAATTTTCACAGTTTTTATGGTTATAATTTTTGTGTAAAATGTAGAAAGGATGAACTATGTACAAAAATAAGCAAATTTATTAAATATGTATTGTGATATCGTAAATAAAAAAAAAACGTCCTTACACAGACAAAATTTTCTATTCAAAATTACCATGAAAACCATGATTTTCGTGGGGCAGGACTCCCTTCTTAAAAAAATTATTTGAAATCAGATAAAATTTGAACGTGACAGCATGGTAAAAATTATTACTCAATCCTAGTAATTTCAAAATCGTATTTATTTATTCAAAATCGAATTAAATACAAATTAAATTTTCAAATTAGTGATAATAAAATATAATAAATAAATTATATTTAATAATTTTCCATTTATTAATAAATTATATGTTAACATTTTTTGTTATACTGAAAATTGAATTAAGGTTAGGTAGAATAAAATAGGTCGATAATCGTTTTAACTATTTTCATGGTAAAAATTTAAACACAGCAGCGATAAAAATCATACTAACATTTATGTATTTTTTGTTTAAAAATCATACTAATTTGTATTATAATAAAATTTTACCATGGTAGCATGATAAAATTTCAATGTAAAAATTAATAAAATTAAAAATTCAAATATGGACAACCTCGCCCCGAGATTATCATCATTTTCACGGTAATTTTGAATAGAAAATTTTCTCTGTGCAGGAATTTGATATTCCTCTGCCAGATACTTTTCTTTTCTAATGTGATTGTATTACTACTCTGGGTTAAATTAACAAATAAAATAATTTTTCTTACTATTATTAAACCTTTCATATCTTTAAAATGACCTCATTTTTAACATAAAAAAGAAATCCACCAAATGCCTAGAAAACGTTTCAACAAACTTGAACACACCCTCCTCGCGAAGCAGCAAAAACTCGACCCCCAAACTGAGTAAACCTTGCAATATTCGTCCCCAGGCCTCTTTACAGCCTCCCCACCAACCCCAACCCCGACACTTAGCAAAAGCTGGCCTTAGCGGCCGACCGAGCTGCGTTCCGAGGACCGGGCCACGTGTTGCTCCGAAAACAATCCTCGAAAAGTCGCCCTCTTATCCGGCGCCGAGATCGCGGCTGCGAACTTTGCCGGCAGTTCCGGGAGATAAGGAGAGAGGCGATGGCGCGCCGCGGAGACGAGCTTTTGCGGGAGTTGAACTTGAAACTGGTCCGCGCGGAGGGTGCAGTAAAATATTGCTTTTCGCGAGGGAAAACAGTTGGCGCAATTGACACTTTGGAGGGGATGTTGTGCCTGAAAGCGTTTGTTAGTAATTGAAGAATAAGACTAACGTTATTGTGCTGCTGGGCGAAAAGTTTTGCGTGTAAAGTCGATTAATTACGTAGTGGTACGACGGAAACCTTTCTCTTAAAATAACCCGACAGATAATGATGAAATTAAGATTCATTGTTGCACGCATTGATTGAATTATTAGAGTATTATGACCCCACGCAGGTTTCATTGCGTAACCGAAGACCTTACTAAGGCCTCAATTAATGGAAAACTACGGAAATTAAGTATGCAACAACAAAGTGGATTTAGTATCGCGCGACGCTTTTGCTTCAAAAGCGATTGTCGAATCCGTAAACACTTATTACTAATTCTAATCTATCTGACTTGCCATTTCGTTTCTCAAGAAGTGGAAGATAAAATTAATATCGCGATATAAACAGGCATTCAATCACCGGAGGGAATTATCAGTCAAATTCAAGATTGACGTTAATTTTTAATTGTACCAATCAATTTTAAACTCTCCATTTTTTTAAGCTTATCCAGCGCAAGCTACTGGAGGTTCTCGAGCTCAACTATTACCGAGACGGTCGATGCTTCTATATACAGCTGTAATCACAGCACGACTCAATGCACGCCCAATTAAACTCGATTATAAATCCATTACTCGCATCTCTCCCAAAATACTCAAGAAACAACTACTTCCAGCCGATCGACTCCTCCTCAAAGCAACCCAAAAAAAAACTCCTCCCTCCACCCCCCTGAAAAGAAAAGCGACCACCTCCCCAAAGGCGGTCCCATCGGTGTCCGTTCCCTCGGCGATTAGAAAGCGTCGGGGCTCTCGAGTTACCCCGCGACCGCTTCCGCGCTTTCCCGCGCGCCGGACGAGGAGGCCGTTGCACAAGCAGCGGCTCGTTATCTGTCTTAGCGCCTCGTCGTCGGTCGCGCGAAGAGGGGGGGGCGGATTGTCGAGCTTCCTCGGGCGGTCGGAGTATAGTCAGCGGCGGCATGGCGAGCACCGAGGAGCAGCGGCTGGCCAGCCCCGTCGTCGCGGAGGTCCAGCTGTCCGGCGAGGAGCCCACGGTGGGAGAGGTCGCCGCGGGGAACGGGGGATCGCTGGCTGGCGGTCGTCGGGGCTGTCCGGCGAGGAGCTTACTTTGCACGGAAGTCTTACCGCTGGTCTCCGAATGTTTATCGCTTCTCCCCTGACCTTCCGCCAGCCAGCGGTCCGTCCTTCGGAGTCCCCGACGGCTGCTAAGTAATCTCGGGAGCACCTTGGGAGTGAAATCGTGCTTGTGTTCCTCAGAGGGCGGAGTGGAAGACGAGCCTCGGCGGCGACTGCCCTCTGCTGAGGGATTACCTCGCGGGGAAGGAGGGCAACGCTTGGGGCGTCTGCAAGCTCGCGGTCGCGTACATCAGAGGCTTCTCCCAGGTACGACTTCGGGCAGCTGATGATTTAGCCAGCGATTTCCGAGCGACGGGATACTTTTGCGACGTGCTGGAGGGATTGCAGTGCCGAGATGAGTTCGTGCGCGGTGAATTAGGCGGAGTGGCTGTGTGGATGTTTGTTCGGGAGAGTGTTTAGCGCGGTTGCGAAAGAATTTACGAGATTCGGTAGCCTCTTATCGGCGGACCCTCGGCTTTATCGGCTGCCGGGTTTTTGTTAGAACCATTGCTGCACAGAGGTTTTTATCTATGTGGCAAACGTTTTTGGTACTTTCTACAGCGGTGAACGAAAGTGCCGTAATTAGTCGCTGTTATCGGTGTATTTCTTCTTGCGCTAAGAGAAGACGCCGCCGAAAAATCCGGGAAAGAAATCGGGGACTCAAGTCGCGCAACGATCGTATCTCTTCGTAAATTACGAATCAAGCGAATGGAATTCGATATTCCAGCTGGCATTTCCGTGTTTTCGCCGAAATCGCGGCTGGGGGATGTCGGGCGATTTTGTCGACGGATTTCGGTGGTGTTTTGGGTGGGATGCGATTCGTGGCGTAATGGTGTTTTTGGTTAGTGTTACTTTTAGTTGAACGTAGTTGTTTACAATTTTACATGGAAAGTAATCGAGAGGAGATGATGGGTGTTTTTTTTAAACTCGTCTGCGGTTTTAATTTCGAAGATTCGGATTTAACAAATTATCAGAATAGGCCTGATTGAGTCTACTAATCTATACTTTTCTCACTTTTTTAGAACGCATTTATGTAATAACCAATCACAGTAACAATGAAAGCATTATTTACGACCGCAGTAAAATATGCATATTGACGAGGAAGAATCAATCGGAACAGATGAGAGAATTACGAGCGTTTACAAGATTCGTGCTAAAAAAAGCGCTCGCGATATATAATTGGACGCGACGATCAATGGCTGCATAATGCAGGCAATTTAAAATGCCGATTAAATAATTAAATTTTAACTCGTTACAGCGCACCTGCATTTCTTTTACTGCGATTATCGCCTCGGTCATCGAGCGATTTTTTATCTAATTTTTCTAATTGCAACGTTTCTCTCCGCAATTCGAGTAAGCGGCTTTACATGAAGTTGGTCTATCAGCAAATAGAATTCTGTTGGCAATCAACGTCATAATGGCACTAAAAAGATGAAAGGAAAATATTGAAAAGGTTCTCTTCCTAAGCGATTAGCAAAGCTTAGCAAGTGAAGCTCGAATTTCTGTTTGCCTTCGTTATTACTGCGAAGTACTTTCCGGGAGAGCTTCAATTAGGAAATTGTTTTATCGCCTTTCGAACAATCAATTTCGAGCTGCTTTATGTGTTCTTGATAGTGTCACGTGCTTGTACGAAATCACTGGAGACGGTAACCTTTCTTATCTCCATCACTGAATTATCCGCTCTATCAGTCGAGATAATGTGGATTAAAAAATGACTGGATTTAAATGCTCAATTATTCAAAGACGTAAGAAAAGGTGAAAGTCATTTTCTGTGTTGTTAATTTTAACTTTAACCCTTTTCCAGGCCGAAGGAATTTGGCCACGATACAGATAAGCAGTATATAATTTACGGGGGTTCGAGACATTGCTGATTTCGAATTTGCCATTAGTTTTGCAAAATTAATTTGTTTAAACAAATTATGGCAAAGTTAATTTTTTTGTAAAATTGATACCAGAATCGGATTCTACGGGAAAAAATACGTCAGATATAGTACATTTACTTGTTAAATTACATTTTGTTATAAACCGTAGCATCCGATTTCGGCATTTATTTTGTAAAAAGATTCAGTTTTGCAATAATTTTTTTAAACAAATTGTTTAAACAAATTAATTTTGTAAAACTAATGACAAATTCGAAATCAGCGCACCAAAAAACCCCTTAATTGATGTATGTCGTATGCGTAAATTTGTTCGTTTTCTCATAGAACTTTAATATTGCTAAATTAATTTTTAATTAATTTGTTTATAACAAAATGTAATTTAATAAGTAAAAGTACTGTATCAGACGTATTTTTTTCCGTAGAATCCGATTCTGATATTAATTTTGCGAAACTAATGGCAAATTCGGAATCAGCGATGTTTCGAAACCCTTAAATCATGTACTGCTTATCTGTATCGTGGCCCAATTCCTTCGGCCTGGAAAAGGGTTAAGAATAGTAAGCAGTTGCATTGTGAAGCAAAAATTAAATTTAGTATTGAGTACTTTTATAGTACTTTTCGATACAAAGGCGGGAAAGTGGTTTCCCGGGGATAAAACCACGTTCCCGCCCTTGTATCGAACAATATTTTTTGATACGACGTGTGTCGAGCTTGATTTAGCGTGTGCGGTTTTATTCGAGCGGGCGCAAAATCGAGTTTTGCGCCCGGAGTGTCGAAAAACTTAGTACTGGGTAATTAAACTTATAGTATCGACTCCTACGCTCGCTCCGTCTCGTGCCGTAAACAAAACTAACCGTGAATAATCTATTTCCCGCACTTGTTACGCAATGTACTATGTCCAACGATTACTAGAATAAAAATGCTTCAATTAACTTGAAATTTTGAGAAAAGGTAGATCTTTTGTATATTTAGAGTTGTATAGTTTTTCAGCTTATGAAACTTATTAATTTAAAAGATATTCAGGTTTTATTTATTTTTTTTATTTTTTGAATAGCTGTATCTTACTGAATAATTGGTCTTTTTCAATGATAATTTTTAAAACCGATAAACTACTTTTTGTTTTATAACGATTTTAAATTATGTATAGTATCGTGATTACGTATATCACATAGAACAGTCATAGTTTTATTATTATTAATATTTTATTACCATTGTTTACATTACTTTCAGCAATATAGTTCAAATCAAATATAAAAAATTACTTTTCTTTGATTAATAATTACTAGAAAAAATTCAATGTATACTTGAAATTTTTCTTTAATTTTCTTCTATAGGAAGATAGCGTGAGAAGGTAACACCAGGTTAAAATCAACGTATTGCTCTTGTATTGAACATTATTTTTTGTCACGGCTTGTACGAACCTTGATTTAGCGCATGCATTTTTCTGCAAGTTTGCGCGAAAACGAATTTAGCGCATGGAGTTTCAAAAATTCTCTTTTTTAGGACTTTAAATATTTCAGTAACAAAATTTTTATTCAAATTTTGTTTGTTCATTAAATTCTAAAATGGACATAGAAAAATAAAATAATAATACAAAAGTAAATAATTAATTGAATATAGAAGAGTTTGAAATTATGTTGTTGAAATCGATTGTTTTTAATGAATCTCGGAGATAACTAGGAACGATAAATTAGTTAGGAGAAAGCTAAGTGCCAATGAATCGGCTGCGGTTTTAACTGTGTTCACGAAATATTGATTTAAGCATAATTATACACTTAATTAATACACTACAGTATTAATAGACTTAATTTGAAAAAAATCCATCTGCACGCGTAAAAAGCAAAAAAAAGTTTTAATTTAAATTAATATTATACAAGTAAGGCTAGACTTACCAAAATCCCTCGCACCTCACTACAGAAAACATTAGAACCACATTGATCATGCGCCATTAAAAAGAAAACCAAGCAAGCAAACTCGACCGAATGAAAAACGCACTCGCGACGGCCTCCGCTGTTTCATCCAAAGCAACCAGAACCAGATGAAAAGCGGCTGAAAACAGTCGGCTCACTGTTGCAGACGGCCTTTGCGAACAACCCAATTACCGGCGTGATCCTAATGGTGGCCGTGGCGGCGGTGGCTCCGGACACCTTTGCGGTCGGCACGGCGACGAGTTTTCTCGGACACCTGATATCCATCGTAAGTATACGCGGCCGCCGAGATCGGCGGGCTCCGCGTCGAATTAACCGATATTAAAGGCATTAGCGGCTGGCTGTTAGCGGCTGCCTGCTAACCGACGCGGTCGGCTTTCGATTCACGGTTTATTTAGACGCGCAGGAAGTGAGGCGGTTCGGGTAGAATTTGTAATCTGTAAATTTTAATACGAAGCATGTCGGTAATTTTCGGGCTGATTGAAAGGCTGCCTTAGAGCTGCCGAGGAGTATGATTGAAACGCTTTTCTCTCCAAGAGGAGTATTTTCTTAAGAGCGCAAAATTTAATCAAGATTATAAGGCAGATAAGTCGGTGAGCTAGATTCTTAACGATAAGTAGATGTTTGCTCGCGGAACTTGAAGAAAAACAGCTGCCTCATTTGTAAAACAAACAATGACTCCTGCAGTTTGTTATTAATCAATTAACAAGGACAATATTAACGCAAAGTTTGAAAAACAGTGAAAAAGCTTCTAAACTCAAGCCGAATCAACTCGGACAATTGCCCCTGCAAAAATCCTTAATCCGCCCGTCGACGCGCCCCTCAAAAGCAGTCTCAAACAGCAGCTCCCGCCTCTCTCCGCAGCTGCTGAAGGAGCCGCAGGCGAACGTGGACAACGGCCTGACGGTCTTCAACCCCCTGATCTTCGGCTCGGTCTCGTACACCTTCGTGCCGCTGGTCTACGGCGGCTTCGACGGCTTCAGCACGCTGCTCATCCTGCTGGGGATCATCTTCATGTAAGCTCCGAGTCGACCGAGAGCCTCGGGCTCTGCTCTCCTCGCCGAGTTCGCGCGCGGTACATCGCTCTCGGTTTTTCTTTCCAGAGCGTACTTCTGGAGGGCCTGCGGACACGGCTGCGTGCCCTGCCTCACGATGCCCTTCAACGTCGCCGAGCTCATTCTGCTGATCACCCTGAAGAACGCGCGCAGCCCGTTTCTGGAGGCGGCGCCGGTGAGGAACGCGACGGTGGCTGCGATGGTGAGTTTTCTCGGGGCTGGATTTTTGATGGATTTTAACGGGATTTTTTGATGATCAACGCGTCGTTGTAGGCGCTCTTGTTGCGTTACCTCTGCTTCAGAAAAAAAGTCAATGTACGCGAGAAAGTAATAGTAATAAGAGTAGCGAAAGAAAATGTGTTAGAAACAATACGAACACGGAGAAAAATCGCTAGTAAAATTACATTAAACTTAAGTAAAAATTGCTTAAAAAGTTAAGCAAACATGGTTAAGTAAACTTCACTCAGCTTTGTAAGTAAATTTTACCGAATCCAAGGCGCCATTTTTCTTTCTGTCCCTCTCGCACGTTCGGTGGCTTACTTAATAAATCAAGTAAATTTTACTTAAGTCAGAATCAGTGTGTTTTACTCATACCTTTTAAGTAAATTGTACTAGCAATTTTTCTCCGTGAAGGTAATAATTCAATTATAATCAATTATACATTCGCGCAGTTTCAAAGACTTGTAGTTAAAAATAAATTCCCGCGCCAGGAGGAAAAACTTCGAGCAGTCATTTCCAAGTTTCAATTTATGAAACTGCTTTAATTGCAAAAGGTAATCTTTGCAAAATGCACGATAATCGTACGTAAAAGTACACAGTTCAATCGCCGACTCTTCCATTAAACAAAAGTCCAAAAACCGCTCCCTCCCCGTCCCGCCCCGTCTGTAAATCCAAAACAGCTATCCTCCTCCGCGGCGGACTCGGGCAAAAGTAGGTCAGCGGTGAGCCGGCATAATGCATCCAGCGGGAGAGCGAGTACTGCTCGCGATAATTGAACGGCCGGTCGCGGAAATGGACTCGCGAACGAGGCAAGCCGACGCCGGCGGCTGGCGGGATTACGTGTAAGGCGAGCAGTTCAGAGGCCGCGAAATTCAGGATGACGCCGCTGGATTGGGAAAGGGGGGATTGAGGTGAGGATTCCTTTTTTTGTGATTATTGGATTCGGGGTGGATTTTCAAGCGGAGTTGCAGGTAGGAAGTTCCGGAGGGATTTAATGTACTGAAATTTAATCGTTTTTAAAGGCGTTGTAGATATTATACGCATACGCCCGTTTCAAGTTACGAGCTTGAAGTAATTATTCGAAGCACAGATCCACAATTCGAAATCGAAACGATAATAAACCGCAATTTTTCACACTGAGAAAAAAATTTAGTTGAGTTAACTGATATTCTAATACTTCAATGATGCTGTCATTGATTTAATAGAATCTGTACTGTTAAATAGACACAACTGAATTACTATTAATTTAACAGTACGCAGATTGAAATAAAAGTAATACCATTGAAATAAGCGGATCTTACTGTAACGTCCTATCTATGTGGCGCCTCCCTTTTAGCTTACACAATTAAGTGCAATAGCTGGAACGGAGGCCAATCGACTTCAGAGCGTTGGGCGGCGTAAAGCTAGCGCTTTCTCGACAGTTTTCGGCTAACCGATCTTTGTGCGATTACCGCTTAAGCTTGTATACGCGGGCGCGGGGCAGATACACCAAGCCGTGGCTTCGCAACACGTATGCC
>JAWWEM010050913.1:0-10455 GCA_035582935.1 Ormyrus thymus
ATTATGTATGCTCATTCCTATATATGAAATGTATATAATGAATTACGTATAATTTTAATCTAAAATTTTTACTTGGGTAATTACATCAAAAAAGGGAATTTTATAAACAACTCATTCAGACTTTGTAAAAAATAATTATTTTAATAAAATCTTAAAGACCAATTTCATTTAGACACTTTGTAACTGGTAGGGATACTATATCATTAACTTTTTTAGGCACCGAAGGAATCACTATTGTCTGCAACACGTACTCGATCAACAAATTCGTTCGATTACTTAAATTTTTTACAACTAGTTTTAGTCGAAAAACATCCCTCGTATATCCTTCTGTTAATTTGCATATTTCTGTCTCGCTTTTACAAATCTGTATTTCTTTATCTAAATTTTCGTTTTGTAAATTGGAACGAAGTTTTAACAGATCCTAAGGGTATATAGAATACAGTTTTTAATATCAAAATTCACAAATTATTCACAATATTAGCGTGAAAAAATGGATTACCTGTTCGGTGCTATATAAGGTGAGCTCATGATTTCGAATTTCCATTTTTAAATTCTCGGTAAGAAGCCTTACAAGTTCTTGTGTAACATTATTTATTTGAGAATCATAAAGATCCTTACAATCTCCAATTTTATCATTTGAATCGTTTCGTAATATTTCCTAAAAATAAAACGTTGTACTTTCAAAGCGTTCATGAATAATATTTGATTACGTACTTGTAATTTAATGATCTGCTGATTTTGTGGTAATCCAAAATCAATTGAATCCCGTTCCTTATTGAATTTTACTGCAACATTAACCAAATCCTTCCGGACATTAGTTAAGTCGTTTAAGAGAGCATCGATATCTTTTAACACGCCCTCTGCTACATATTTTAACTCACGATCTTCTAAAGCCCAAACCTTGCAGTAATATTAAATGTAACTATTAATGAATTATTGATCGTTTTATAATTTATTATAAATCCTTATCAAATAAATTGCACTTTATATTTACCCAGTTTTTATTCACTATTGTGTAAAGGATACAAATTACTAAAAAGTATTTCATTGTTAACTAAAAAAATTTGAAGAAACAACGACGGCTGCGGATTTTCAAAACTACTAAAAACTAGCTAAAGAGAAGGTACTTATAAATAGTATCAGAAGTTATTACTATAATAACTATCAAATATCCTATTAAGTGCACGAAGCAAGTCAAATTATTTCAAGTGCGTGACGTCCATTCACGACTTGTTGTTTAAAGAGTCGAGTCTAGGATAATGAAACTTGAAAACGTGATTAAGTAATATATACATTTCCTATGTGTAGATTAGACAAATATAAGGCTGCCAGTTATTTGTTCAAATGGGATTAATATGCTTTACGTTTAAGTGAAGTTAATGAATTTCTTTAAATTGAAAAGGTTATTCTTTTACGCAAATAAAATTGTTCAAATTTTAATTCACAGCGATCCGTCTCCGATTTCTAGTTTCTACGATAAAATATCATTTAAACAATTATTTATTTTGTCTCTATTTTTATTCTATTCTTCTATTTTTATTCTATTCTTCTATTTGTAGTCTATTCTTCTCAACTTCAACAACTAATAGTGATGTCTAGGTGGAAATGTTTTACAATAAAGAATAAAATCCCGTGTATCTTCTTAAATTTCGAATTTCTCAGTTATAATTTACTATATGGAGCCAATATTACCTGCCCCAAACATCCCTCCAACCTCTCAAACTCGTTAAGCCGAACTAAAAATTTCGAAATTTCGACCCGAGGCAACTCCGGGAACTCCGCGAGAAAAAAAGCTGCTCAGGCCTGTCTGTGCGCCTCACTCGGTAATATCGGCAGATAGTCCTCTTCTCTCCTGGCCTCTATCGTCAATCCATTCTGTCCGTCGGAACTTTCGCATTTCTCCGGAAAGTTCTCGGGGGCGCGCCTCGTGAGGTATAGCTTCCCTGGAACTTTACTCCCGCCATTATTCAGGGATTGACAGCCAACATATCACGCGTATAGGCACGGGCGGCTCTTATGCGCCTTCAAAGGGCGCGAGTCCTCTGTGTGTGCGCGCGCTGCCAATTCATTCGATTGCTGTCGCTGGAAACGCGCTGACGACGCGCGACCTGCTCTTAAAAACTTGGCAGCTTTCCTCGAGTTGCCGCGGCGAGTTCTGTTGCTGAATTCATTGGAAAACATTGGAGATTTTGGTCAATTTTATGCAGGTATCTGTGATGTTACAATTGTAAACCATTACCCGTAATTATAGTTCAGAAAGTATTATTGTTGGAATATAATAAAATTCTATCACTTCATTTTGCTGCTTGAGCACACTGACGATGTACTAAATTAAACCAATATTTATTCTTTTTAAAAATTTTACCTAAACATGATTTTCTGAGTCTACCTTTCTCGAGTGCTAAAGACATCGCTTCTATTCCAGACCATCACTTCTACCCCGCTCCAATTTCGCCAACCTCGATTGCAAAAAATAAAAAATCAAGAAAAAAACAACCAAAAACTAAAAAGACAAGCC
Source organism: Ormyrus thymus (assembly GCA_035582935.1). NCBI lineage: Eukaryota > Metazoa > Arthropoda > Insecta > Hymenoptera > Ormyridae > Ormyrus > Ormyrus thymus. The sequence continues at coordinate 2,519 of JAWWEM010050913.1, forward strand.
GGTTTCTGCGCCGGAATCGAGGTCAAGACGTATCCCGCGAGGGACAAATTTCCCGGCAAGAATAAGGTCCTCCCCGCCTCTCGGCTCGGTATCTTCTTTGGACTTTAACGAGGAACGAATGCCGTTATCTCTTGTCCGTCAGGCGTCGCGCGCGATCCGCTCGCTTTTTCCCCGGCGCGTCTTCGTTATCTGCTTTCCGCGAGCTTGCCCTGGGAAACTCGAGCGGAATTTTCCTCGTCACTCGTCCGCGAAGCGCTCCGGAATTAATCGTCCCGCGAATCAAGCTCTTCGCTCTCTCGCGCTTATTTATCGCCGCCGCATCCGGGCAAAAAGTCGTTATCGTTAATGGAGGACTCGGAGGCGAATTCGATCTTCGCGGTTTTTTATAATGACGGTCTTTTCTGTGCTTTTCTAAAACATTGGAGTAATTATAAGTGAGAATTTCGTAATAACGTGCAACGTCGTAAAAAACTTTTAATTCACTCCCGAGTATCTAAAAAATAAATGAGTGTATAAAATTTTACAGAGTAATAAAGAAAATAAAGTTTTATTTGACTACTTGAAATTACACAGAAACTCATCGATTACTAAGATACTTACGCGCCGCTGAGTCGTCCAACATTTTCAGCGCTGACTGTATAAAGCGGAAAGCTCGGAGGCAGAAGCTTCGGTATCGTCATCGGGCAGGTATTTTCCGCGAGAGCAGCAAATCTAAGTGGAAGTGGGCATGCAGTTCGACTTCGCGGACTTGTTACATGTGAAATTCGAGCGCCGCCTCGCCGGATGTTTCGCGCACGAGCGACTCACTAAAGCGCTGACTCGGCAAAGCTCGCAGGTAGATAAATAAATAGATACATAGAGGTGTATAGGCAAGGCCTCAAGACACTTTTCAAACGATGCAGTTGCTTTGAATTTAGAGAAAATCGTCGGAATTTTACTTTTGTGTGTCTAGTTGATAATTAAAGTTCTTTATGTGGATCAATTAACTTTCGTTTTAGATTTATATTTACTTCAGAACCTTTTCATATTGTTTGCTTGAACCTTTTTCGTTTGTAAATATTTAAAGATACGTATAAAATAGAATCATTTTTAATGTAGAAAATCCTGGACATTTAAAATTTATAAATTTATATTTTATGAGTCCAATTTGGCTAAATCTATTTGACTAAATTTTATGAGCTGCATAACTGAATAATGAAACTTTAATGTCCAAATAGATTTATAATTTACAGTTTTGAGGAATATTTTAAGCATTTTATATCGAAAAAAAGCTTGGTTATTTTAAAAATTAAGCTTTTATTATTTCTCGAAACACTTTTACATATTTTCGAATAGAATAACTGGAAATCAACAATGAGAAATACATACTAAAAAGCAGTTAAAATTCGAGCAAAATTAGTAAAGTAAACTTCTTCTTTTTTAGTTAACGGTAGAATATTACAAGTACAAAAGACGAATTCCAAATTTTTTCAAGCTTCCGTAAATTGGGAGGCTTATTTCTCGATCCAGCTCGTGTCAAATCGCGACGACAATTCATTTTTTACTCCCGCCCAAAGCAGCTCCTCCGCCGCCGGAGAAGCTACACGTTGCTACGGAGCCGCCGGGAACGTGAGCGCATAATGCCATCGCGGAGCCTCCTCTCCCCCCTTAAACAAGGGAATCGCGACGCATAATAAAGCAATAAGCTGTCAAATTTTTCTTGCCGAATTTATTCGGCGAATTCCGCACGATAAATCAGCGCGGAGCTGTGCACGCACCGTTTGAATATTCGCGCGCGACGGAGTAGAGCACATTAGGCTGATCGGCATGCGAACGTCGTACTCGGAATGGCTTTAATGCGCGACACGCCGGAACGAGCCGCCGGCATTTATCCGACTCTCTTCCTCTCCCGGAATCCAGGAAAATCTTTTTTCCGAGGAAGCGGAATTTTATGCTGTGCCACTGGGAGTTCATTTTCCGGTTAGAGGGATGAAAATGTTATTGTGGTAGTAAGAAGAGCATTGTGAATTTGTTTCTTTTACAACGAATTGTAAGGAAAACTTTAAACATACTTTTTCTATTCAGTTTGAAAATAAAAATTCAAAGGTTATTCGCCGAAAACAAGGTCAAGTCAGTGAAATAAAAAATTTTCATTATGAGACTAGTTTTATAAAAATTACTACACATGTAGGAGGTACCCTAGACATTTTGGAGTAGCAAGTTAATATGGCCGGATACGTCTCAACCGGCACAGACAGCAGCCTCGCCGCGACCACAAGTCGAAGAGCCAGACAAGGAGGTCAGGATTTGTAGGAATTCAACTGAGACAGAAGAAAGAGTCCAAAAGAAATTGGTGGAAGACGCTGTAGGAGGCTGGAGGAAGCCCAGGCGTTTCGTCTCAGAGTTGTCCACCAAGACTCGTCAGTGGGGCTGAGGATGGACAACCCTTGCCCCAGACGCCAATGAGTACCCTCACTGACCAGCCCACTCCCCAAGGCCTTTCTCCAACGCTCCCACTACTAAATGTCTGCACACAGATCAAGTAATTTATTTTGGTTATTGATAATATTATTTTCTACTAATAGTTACAATAAATTGTTAAAAAAAACATAGGCTGAGGAGATCCTGCGCTCGACATTGCGCAGGCACAATGTAAATCATGATTCTGGTGCGGGAATACAAATGAATCAGATGAGCAGGAATTAAAGATCCCGCTTTACTGTCCGATTATGAAATAAACATGATTTAAATAAAATAAACTAGAATTGTCTAATTGGATCCCGCTCAACCTTCTGAAACGTGACTTTACTGCGTTTCGCGCCAGTTTATCTGCAGGCGCTATCTTTTTTGCCAACGAAGGTCTAATGGATACATTACCAGAGCTCAATGACGGCTACTCTTTCAGTTTCGCTCTTTTTTAATGTTAAGTAAAGTGAAAATGTAATGTTACGTTAAGTAAAAAAAATGTATAAAAGTACGTATGTCATAAATTATGTATTATTCTGTCATTATAAGTAAAAAGTAGGTACAAATTATGTATTTATGTAATAAATTATCTATTATTCGAGTTTTTAAATTTATCATAATCTGTGCACAAATTATATACAGACTGTTTATAGACTATGTATAAATTAGATTTAGACTATGAATGTCTACTCTCCTAGGCTTGCATTATACATAGTTGATTATGACTGGCTTAAGCCTAATCTTTTTTACACGGGAAAGCGCGTCAAGCACAAAGCACGCGCCGTGTTGCGAAAAAAGTAACCGGAATAGCAGATTTATAAAATAAATATCTGTAGGTTAGTACTAGACGTAATTTCTCCATTAATAAGTACTTTATTCAAAATCAGAACTTGCGTATATACCCAAGTTTTATTTACCTCAATTTCTATATCTCCTGTTTCATTGTGTTCCGCGCAAATTTCTCTGTTTATATTATCAAATAATAAATCTCGTTCTGCCAGTCATTTAAGAGTTGTTCGTGGAATTACATCGCACTAGCCAAACAATTAAATCACATTAATTGTTATAATTAAATGTGAAATTGAAGTTTGTTGTATTATTTAAGTACTTCATTTCCCTGGTGTTATATATTTTACACCTCTCCATGATTAATGACTAATATTTTTTATTGATATCACATTACTTTTGACAGATAAAAAATGTTAAAATTTCAAAAATATTTAGAAGAATAAATGAATGAGTAATATTTGTAACTACATTCACACTTGCAGTGAATACTTAAAATAAGTCATCAACGTAAGTTAATATTTAAAAACTTTATTGATAGTTTTTAATAAGAAAGTAAAAGAAAGAGCCTTTGTAGATTTACAAAGAGGAACAAACTAAAAGCACAAAACTAAAAGTAACAGTTAGCCCGAAGGAAATAACTCGTTTACGAGATAGTATTATAAAAAATGCATGGATGGGATGTATAGGTTAATCGCTAAACATTAAACGAATTATCATCTTATGATGATAACGAAATTTTTGAACAGGTAGATAAAAGTAAGCAAGATATTATTTTATATCTTAATATTAATACATTAAAATATTAATATTCAATATTTAAAATATTAATTAAGGGTAGGGCAGTCAGAAAAAAGTTCTTTATTTTATATTCTACATTTGTAGAAATATAACTATGTTTTATTTATTTAAAAATAAAGAAAGAAAACATTTTCATCTTATTTAAATCAAATTTGAAAGAGCTTCGAGCTCCTCTAACAGTTGTCGGTTGCTGATTTTGATATGGGAGGTGTTAAAGGTTAGGATGCGCCACCAAGCGCCAGTCGTGAAAAATAAAATGAATTCCGCTTGGTGGCGCATCCTAACCTTTTACACCTTTCATGACAAAATTAGCAGCCGATCACTATTATAGAATATTTTTTGCCCTTTTATATACAAATTTTATACAAATTGTATAGAATCAAATCTTTACAAAACTTGTATAAAAACTGTATAAAAATTAGATAAGTTATTTTTACGTGGAATGACTTAATTCGTTGAATAATTTTTCGGAGGAATTTAACCATCGGTTTCGCTAGAAATTTCAGTTTTACCAACAAAACTACCCAGCTATTTTAATTAAAAATGAACCGCGTTATTGCATTCAATTACTCTCTTGCACAGCCCCAACGCCAAACCATTCATTTACTATATTCATCCCCAAATTAAAACAACGAATCTTACAAAGAAAAACACGTTTCTTTCAGTGCCCCGCAGCAGCAAACAGCGCTCAAACAGCCATTACCAACCCTCCTCCGTCCTGTAATTCGAAATTTTTCGGGTAGAGCAGCGGTGCAGCCGCCGCGACCGCACATTAGCGCTCACCGCGAAATCACGCATTCTGAGGGAGGGAGAGAGCGCAATCCCTTTCTTTCGATCCGCTCGTGTGTAATCGATGACTGGGCCCCGAACACTCGAGCCTTAATCGTCGCGACACGTGATTGCGCGCAATGCTTGTATTTTTTATGGGTTTTTTTTTTGTTAATGTAGACAGGGTTGCTTGATTTCTTGATTTTACTAGTTTTGCTAGTTTACGGTTTTGCTAGTACAATCGGTGATGCTTTAAATTTATTGTTTGCGTAGACGATTCTCTCAGAGTTATAGTCAATTGCATAAGTTTATTATGATTTAAATAACTTTTTTGTATACATTATTTTTAAGCCATATAATTATATAATACATTTTTCAGCAATTTATACATATGCGGCTTTAATGAGTAGAAATTCAGAGAATTAAATAAAATTTCGTGAAGGATTCTCGCATTTTTAGCAGCAAAAAAGATAACTGCTCTCAATAAAATGTAGCCTCATCTCACCGATAACGTCTTATTATCAAAAATCACCAGTCTGTCTTTTACATCCTTTTTCTAAAACACTTGAAAACTACTCGCCCATCTAAATACTGACAAACTGTCAACCACGTGGTAACTATTAAATTCAGCATTCTGCCCTTGTCCTACTCACTCAAAGCCATCTCTTGAAAAGCCCACGTGTCGCATCGCAGTATCTTGAAAACTAGAAAATCTCGTCGTAGTAGACGATCGAGGCAATCGGGGCGTCGATCTCGCGCGTCTGCCTCGACACAGTTCCGAAGTGCGCGCGAACTTCAGCCGATAACAATTCGTCCCCCTCCCCCTCCCCTCTCTCTCTCTCTCCGCAAGCTCGAGAAGAGGAGCGCTCTCGCTTAGTTACATTTCCGCACGGGTAAGCGTCATTACACAAAACACGCAAAACTTTCCGCGCAAATACATCAGCGCCCGGGCCACAATGGACCGCTCGCAAGCTCGTATCGCAGGCCTCGGAACAAAGCCATTGTTCCCCTCCACCCCCCCCCCTCCCCTCCTCTCGCCCTCTCCACCGCCGCGATCGCGTCCGTACTTTCCTGCGCGGCGAGCGAGGCAGGCGGGTTTGCTAGCTTTGTAAACAAGGCGCCGCACCGAGCCGCGAGTAGCGAGAAAAGTGCGTTTTATGCACTCGCCGCGGCCGAGCTGTTTGCCGAGGCCGCTCAAGAAATCGAGGCTTACACGGCTCGAAAAGGACTGTAAGCTTTGATAATTAGCGACGTTGAAATTTTGAAAATTTTAATTAAACTTTTACTAGAAAGTTTATATATTCACTTCAGAATTTTAACATTTAAAGTACTTTACAAACGAACGATTCGTCCTACGAGAAGACGACAAGCTTCCCTAAGTCTTCCCCGAAAGTTACGACCGAAGCTCCTTGCCCCTCGCCGAGGGGAATTGCTCATCGGGCCTGCACAGCGGCGGCTCTCTCTCGCAAATGCACTCGGTTATATTTCTAGGCTTGCCTGGATTGGCGCGTAACTGGGTTCCGGGCGACGTTCACAACGACGCTGCAATCATCGCCGGCCGCGGGAATTACGGCCGCCCCGCGGGGCATAATGTAATACGCCGGCAAACCGAGAGGGGCTTTCGATAATGCGTTCTGGTGTGGTGCTCGCGCACGAGCCGCCTTCTTTACGCCGACGGGGAGAGAAAAGCTTTCTCGGCCGCGCGGTAATTGTGCGCGCGAGTGCTGATGGCTGTTGTTTCGACGGAGTGCTTTTTTAAGAGGCGATTAAAAGGGGAAGATGACGCGGCGAGCTTTGGGAATCGAATTTCGTTTTTTGGTGCTTGGTTTTTTATGCTGCGAAGGTTTGTAAGAGAGAAGTACGCAATGAGGATAATGAGCATTGCGATTTTGATATTATTGCTAAAAGGCAGAAAGTAAGCGATAAATAAAATTGATGGTGTCTGATCAAAGTCTGTTATTTCTACTTAAATAAGAAACGTGTCAAATAAAAGTTTTCGAAAACTTTTTGAATCGTATAAAGGATATAACTATATTTTTAATTTCTTTAACAAATCCGAATTCCAACATTCTCCACTATCTGCACATTTAGAACAGTACACAAGCACGCGAACGAAAATAAAAAACGCATTTCCACACCGCGCTTACATCAGGCACGGCGTTCGATCCGACTGTGCAGCTTCTGTGGCAAAAAAAAACGGCAGTCGCCAGTACCCCGAGTGTACCCACGCATTAGCCTCTAGTTCGAGTCGGCGTTTCATCGGCACGGGGGGGGGGGTGCACATTCCGGACTTAATCGATGCACCGGCGCTGCGCGCGAGCCTGCCTCTCGCACTTTTCCGAAGAATCCAATTTCCGGCTAGAGTGCCGCGTGCCGCGGCGGGGGGTTGGAGGGGGGAGGGGGTAGGAAGCCCCGCTTGTTTGGAATTCGGTCTATGCCTATGGTCCCGGCTACGCGAGGGGAATAGAAAACGAACCGGTCGATTTGTATTTTGAATTCTGCGGATTGAGCCGAGAACCCCGCGGCATCGCTGCGAAATTAAATTGCCGATGCTGCCGGCTACGGGGTAAGGGGGAGGTGGCGGGATGAGAGGTGTGCATTATACCCTTGTGATTTTCGGATGATTTTTTAACGACTAGGGTAGATTAACGAGGATGAATATTTTTGGTTTCCTACTTTCCGGCTAAAACTAAGCGGTACTTTTTGCCCTATTATTGACTAAAATTAGTGGAATCCAATGTCAATAAGGGGGTGAACTATTGTTCGCAAAAATCCGAAACTAAGGTCAAATGTTGCTCATTCCCAGAGAAAAATTTGTGATTATAATTTTTGTCGTTGTTGATGTAAAAACATGTTATAATTGTATTTTAAGGTGTCAGGAATCAAAATACATGGTTTTTGTACGCGGAATTATTTTCCGGAACAGAATGAATTACCCACGTAAGATTCTAACATTCATCACTGCTATTCCCAAGCAGCCCCCAACCCCATCCGCTCAGCTCCTTGAACCCCCCTAACCTCAAAACCGAGTGATATAACCAGCGCCGCCGCATTATCGTGCAATTAAGGTGGCTCCGGCGATTTTTTAAATCCATAAAAAATGAAAAAGAAAAATACGAACTGATAGATAAAATCTC
>JAWWEM010050914.1:0-10454 GCA_035582935.1 Ormyrus thymus
AGTATCAACAGTAGTATTTGCCGAATTTTATTTTTCTGTAGTTTTGTCAATTTTCATATTTGTTGATTTGTTCTATATTTTTTCCTGTAGCGCCAAATAACTACAGAATATGTGTAGTAGCATCTGAAGTAAATATTTGTAGTACTTCTGTAGTTTGGTGTAATCCTTTTCCGTAAGGGAAATTAACACGCTTGCTCTCTTGGACAAACAAGCTCCTTTTGTTGATCGTCATTTACGAAGGAAATCTGCTCCTTGGTTTAACCAGCAGATTCGAGACCGCTGCAAAAAGCGAGATCGTCTTTACGCCAGAGCCAGGAGGCTCAACGATCACGCCCTCATTTCTCAGTATAGGGCCCTGTGCAAAGAACTAAAGCGGGATATTGCTTTTGCCCGTGACTCTTTTATTGCTAGAAAGCTTGAAAGTATTTCAGATCAAGGCAAGAAATTGTCTTTTTTAGTCAAATACGGAGTTGTCGGAAACCGCACGCAGCCATCAACGAATAACTTTGATACCAATGAGCTTAATCAATTCTACGCTTCGGTAGCCAATGCGCACCCATTATGCTCGATGCAGGACTTAGCCGACATTTTAAACTCTCCATTAAACCAGGACGAGCCAATCTTTCACTTAAACGCACTGGATTACTCGCAAGTTCTATAAGTTTCAATTACGGCGATGGCTAAAAGCAAAGGATACAGTATCGACAACCTATCACTGGTCTACTTTAAAGATGTGCTTCCGCTTGTAACTAAATACATGACGGACATTTTGAACACGTCACTCGCTACTTGCGTCTACACTACTGCTTGGAAGCAATCTTTGGTTATTCCGTTGAATAAGGTTGCTAAGCCGAAAACTCCCTCGGACACGAGACCAATCGCTAACCTGGCACATTTTGTAAAAGTTTTTGATAAACTTGTAACGATGCAACTCATGGAGCATCTTGAAAATACTGGTGTTTTATCACCGTTTCAGTCGGGCTTCCGAAAGACATATAATACGCAGTCAGCTCTCTTGAAGGTCACTGAAGACGTACGGCGAGGTATCAACCAAGAGAAAATCACAATTATGGTTCTCTTTGACTTTCGGAAAGCTTTTGACACTTTGAAGCACGCCACTTTACTACCTGCTATGAGAAAACTTAATTTCTCTAATGATTTTATCAGCTGGTTCTATTCTTATCTCTCTGGGCAGTCATCGATCAGCAAGGTGGCTTCTGAGAGTTTCTCGAGCTTACCAGTGGCATTCCGCAGGGATCAAATCCAGATCCTGCTGCATTTCTTATCCTCATTAGCAATATCGCAAGTTGTTTAAAGCATTGTGCTGGCATGTGTATGCTATTTCCCGATAATTTTCAAATCTACTTGCAGTGCAAAAGGAATGATTTGTTTGACTCCATTCGCAGGATCACCGAGGATGTGCAGTGCGTTGCCGATTGGGCAGTAGCGAATGATCTCCAACTAAATCGCCTAAAGAGTCATGCCATTATTTTTGGATCTAACCAAAACCTTATGAGGATCGATCACTCTAGTCTTCCATCGATTACGATCAATGGCACTCCCTTATCAAGGGTCAATTCAGTTCGCAACCTAGGAGTTACCCTCAGTAACGATTTAAGTTGGAATTCGCACATATCTACGGTAAGCTCGCGAATTCATCGGGTTCTAAAGAGGCTGCGTTTTCGGGCAAATTTCCTTAGTCATAACTTGAAAAAACAGCTAGTCACTGCACTTATTTTTCCGCACTTTGACTATGCGTGTCTAGTTTTTTGTGACATTTCTGGTGACCTGGAACTGAAACTCCAACGTTTACAAAACCAGCTGGTCCGCTTTATTTTTAAATTAAAGCGTGATGCTCCTCTAAGCGGGTATTACAAGCGTTTAAACTGGCTCTCGATTTCTGACTGTCGCAAGTACTTCATGGCTATGTCGGCCTTCAAAATATTAAATAATCTGATGCCGGATTACTTGTCGCAATTTTTTCCCCAGCGAAGCACAGATATTCGGCGGTCCGCTAGGTCGCTCTCAGTCGCAGTGTCGTCATCAGCGTTTGATTTGCCGCTTGCTCGAACCGCAACGTTGGAAAATTCATTTAGCATTAAATCGATGAAGCTATGGGACTCGCTTCCAATTGACATTAAGGCAATACCCACTCTTGCCAGGTTCAAGGCAGCTCTACTAGAGCATTTACTCAGCGCAAGCGCATAACCCAGTTCGTTTTATTTGTACGTAAGCTCCCGATCGAATGCGATTCAACTGTTTTATTTTATTTTTTTTTTCAACGAACGCTTGTTTAGTTTAAGCTAATTTTATATCATTAGTTACTTATTGCAGTGTAAGTTAAGTCTAAGCGATTTTATAGCTAGTTAATTTATATTAGTTAAGTTATGCTAAGGTTAGATTTTATCCATTAGTTTTGCAACTCAGTAGTCATAAATTGCGTAACATTATTGTACCTTATTTTTGTATCATTTTATCATTTTGCATTATGTTAACCTTACACGAAAACTGCGTCTGATTTGCTACAAAATGTTTTATGATTTATTTCTACTAATATTATATTATATTTATTCTGAATATTGTATTAAATTGTATAATGCTATACGGTTCGATATGAACCTTAGCAAATAAATAAAGATTCAAATCAAATCTCTCTCTCTCTCTCTCTCTCTCTCTCTCTCTCTCTCTCTCTGTGCCATGGCGTGACGTGATGACGTCACCGCCGGAGTGTGCGCTTTCTCCATGTACTGCCGCACAGTGGGTGAAAATGTCGATTTAGCTGAACATTAAGCGATTTTCAAAGCATTTTGGTAAACTTGGCTGTAGTGATATTTATAATTTTTACATTCCTATGAAACCGAAAAATTTGAAAAAGACAGCATACAGTTTATGATAATCCATAGACAGAATGTGGGACTTTTCTCTCTAGGGGATGTAAGACCTTGTCGAAGCCCCTTCATCGGTCGAGGATCGGAGTAGAGGTGGAAGGAAAAGCTTATTCTGGGAGGTTAGGTACTTGTAGGACCCTGGTTCTTGGGGTCGGTTCGTAGGCGAGGGCCCTCTCCTGTTGCATCGAACCCCTATAGACGGGCTCTTCGCTCTGAGCAGGGGAGCTCATTTGTCCCGGAAATACCCCCGAAAAGTGTATCGCGGTCGGAGGGGAGTTGGTTTCCCCAACAATCCTCTGTGTCGCGGCTACTTGGAGTATGGGGAAGAGTAGGGGGCAGAGCTGCGATCTAGACTTCGGTAACCGGGTCCATCCTGGATTTATCCTTATAAGAACGAAGCTGGCGGGAAGCCTAAACCCCAGGAGACCAAGAAACAGCCCCCGCTCAATCACGTGGTGTCATGTGAACTGTGCCCAGGTGACTAATTAGCCCTCGAGGGTTACTAAGGGGCACGAACGGTACCTCAGGAACACCAGGCGCGACTCCTGTAGTATCTAAGCACCTTACTCCAACACGCGGGGCTCTGATGGGGCGGACTCGTATTTCCCTAGCTACTCGTGAGACTTTTATGGAAAACTTAAATCAAACAGGAAGTAAGGATGGAGAGGGGGAACTTTCTGGCGACAGGGCAGTCTCGCCTAGTGTACCGGAGAGAGAGACCTCGCGTTCACACTAGGGGGAGAGGGGCTCTAGACCTAAGGGTCAGAAGCGGCTCGCCCGGTGGTTGCTCAGAGAAAGAGGGTCATCAGAACCTCGGGCTCTGGACCGTAGCCGGCCTGCTCGAGAGCGGTACCCGAAACCGAGCAGGCGGCAAGCGCGCTTCAAAAGCTGTACCTTTTGGATCGCCCGAAGCTTTCGGGCGCTCAGAGGAGGAAGCTGGCGAAGCTACAGAAACGGGAGACTAGCACGCAGGGGGATTCAGGACCTAGCGGCCAAACGCCAGCAGCATCAGCTGAGGCATCGGGAGATGGATCGGGACCCGGGGGCGTTAAGCGCCGCATCGGGTCTGCAGACACCTCCGGATGCTAAACATCCCTGCAAAAGGCCCGCCACGGAGGGTAGGGATATAACCCTGGCCACGATGGCGGACCCTCTGTCGTGGGGGATAGTCGCGGAAGGCTACCCGGATGAGCTGCTAACGCAACAGCAGTTGACGCTCATCAATGGGGCGATTCAGGCGGAGGTCGACAAGATGCGGTCTGGACCGTGGCCGGCCTTCCGGAGGTCCTTTTTAAAGAACGGGGCCATTATAGCGGTCGCCGAGGACGCCTTCTCAAGGAACTGGCTGGTAGCCAACGTCACCAATCTCAGACCTTGGGAAGGCGCCAAGCTGAGTTTTGTCGGGATGGACGCGCTCAAGAAACCGTACCGGGCGACGATTTCGATTCCCGGTACAAGGTTGGCCCAGTGCCGTTCTGGGGCGCTTAGCGCACCGGTATCCGGACATTGGCGCGGACAAGTGGAGGGTGTATCCCACCGGCGACAAGGAGGGGTCAGATTGTGGAACCTTCTTGGGTACCGGAGTCCTCGGTTAGAGCGCTGAAGCAACGTAATTTCCGGCTGCACTGGGGGCTGGGTAGAATCACCGTAAGGGTGGATGGGGCTCCTCAGGAGCTGCCAGCCACGGCATCTACCGAACCACAATAGTCGCCATGGCTATTAGTGGAACGGTAGTTACTTAAATTAACTTGCATCACAGCAAAGGTGCCTCGGCTGCTCTGACCAGGCGCATGGATGCGACGCACACAGGCATCTGCCTAATACAAGAATTGTGGATAGCCGCTGGCGGCGCCCGAGGGCTTAGCGGGGTGTGGAAAATCTACAGGGACCCCACAATTACTGCCCCGAGAGCGTGTATTTTAATAAAGGGCTTGGAAGCTTCGCTATGGCCAACCTGGTTCAGCGGGGAGCTAGCGGATGCCAAGGTAAGACTACCGGAGGCAGAGGGCCAGGACAGGGAGGTGATATGGCCTCGGGTTATTTCCCCTATGACGAACCTCCGCCGAAGGAAGTAGAAGGACTCATTGACGAGTGTAGAAGAAAACGGCTGCCACTAATATAGGGGTGCGGCGCGAACGCACACCACGTGATTTGGGGCAGCTCGGACATAAACAGCAGGTGCAATTCGCTCCTTCAGTACTTAGTTACTACGGACCTGGTCATTCTGAATAGGGGTCGTGAGCCAACTTTTCGCAATGCGATCAGGAGTGAGGCTATCGACATCACACCATGCTAGCAATCTATTATAAATCAGGTGGGAGGCTGGAGGGTCTCAGACCAACCGTCGCTGTCAGACCATAGCTACATTACGTTTGTATGGAGGGGCTCGGGGGTCTCGGCGAGAACCTTCAGGAACCCTAGGAGAACGGACTTGGATGCGTATAGGGAAACTCTCGGTAACGAAATGCAGACCTTCAAGTCTAATTTCGAGACGGTTGAAAAACTGGAATACTCGGTGGATGAGCTACATAGTTTGATCATCGACTCTTATCGCAGGTGCTGTCCCATGTAAACTGGGGGGAAGAGCAAATGAACCCCCTGGTGGACAGAGGGACTGCAACGGTTAAGACAGAAAGTTAGGAGGACCTTCAATAGGGCCAAAAACACTCGCAAAGCGGAAGACTAGACGCTCACAAGAGAGCCCAGAAACTATATAAGAAGCAGATAACTGCGGAAAGGAACAAGGGCTGGAGGGACTACTGCGAAGGTATCGAGAGATACCCGGAAGCAGCCAGTCTCAACCGAATCCTTGCCAGAAACCCCGAGGTGTGGTTAGAAGCGATCAAAAACCTCTCAGGAGAATATTGTGAGACGGAGGAGGACTGTGTACAGCTTTTGCTGCAGACTTCCCGGACTTTCGCAATGAGGTTGGACCACTGGACAACCTACTTAGGGCTTGGATAAGACCTTAGAAAACGGTTTGGGCACTAGCGGCTCGAATTGTTACGCCTGAAAAGGTAAGGTGGGCTACTGGAAACTTTAGCCCCTTTGAAAGCCCAGGGGCCGATGGTATATTTCCAGCACTCCTACAGGAGGGCAGGGAGCAACTCATAGGGCCCCTGGTTAAAACATTTAGGGCAAGCTTGGCGTTAGCACACGTTCCAGAGACGTGGAGAACCTCCAACATTGTCTTTATACCGAAGGCTGGAAGGTCTAGTCATACGGCAGTGAAGGACTTTAGACATTGAGGGAGCGTTTCACAGCACCTCGGTGTAGACGGTCCGCAGGGCGGCAATTGGTCAAGACGTGCCTAAGAGCCTAGTTAGATGGATTGAGGGCATGCTGAGCCATCGCCCAGTGGAGGCCAAACTGGGAAGCACCACAGTTAACGGACTGGTCAGCAGGGGGTGCGCACAAGGTCGAGTGGCCTCGCCCACAATTTGGTGTCTGGTGGCCAATAGCCTTCTGGAACAGCTGAACGAGGGCAGTTGCTATGCTCAGGCCTATGCGGATGACTTTGTGATCGTTACTAGAGGGGGTATTAGCGAGGCTATGGATGCCATGCAACTTGCCCTCAAGAAGGTGGAAGGATGGTGCCGGTCTACTGGGCTGTCAGTAAACCCGGGAAACACCGAGTTAATCATCTTTTCCACAAAATATAAGTCACCTGGCTACAGGACGCCCAAGCTGGAGGGCAGAACCCTGGTAGTCAGAAGTGAGGCTAAATATCTCGGAGTGGTCCTGGATAAGAAACTGAACTGGAGCATTCACTTGAATGCCCAGTGCAACAAGTGTCTGACTGCCTTCTGGACCTGCCGAAGAGCTTTTAGCAACACCTGGGGCTTGAAACCTCGTGTTGTGATTTGACTTCACAGGGTAGCACTACTACCCAGACTGGTATACGCCGCACTTGTGTGGTGGCCCAGAGTCCGGGGGTTAGGCGCTCGAGCGACATTAGAAAGACTGAGAGGTCTCACTCTGCGGGGGATCACAGGAGCACAGCGTACCACGCCAATTAAGGCGCTGGGAGTACTGGCCGACGTGGAACACCTGCATCTCACAGTCACAGGGGCCGCAGCTACCGCTGCGTACAGACTCATAACCTTAGGCAGGTGGAAACAGGGAGCTAGGTATACCCTGTTTCCGCCAGAAATGACGGAAGCACCAATCTGGTTGATTTGTACGGATACTATGACCTCGAGATACCACTTTAGTAGGGGGTTTGGGGTCGTCGTACCGACGCGTGAGGATTGGAGCGAGAAAAGGGACACGCTACCAGGCAATGACTGAACCTGATACACAGACGGCTCTAGAGCTGGTGGTAGGGCAGGGGCAGGCTTCTACTGTCGGAAGCATGGCAAAAGTACCTTCCTGTCACTAGGACAGTTCGCCACGATCTTCCAGTCGGAGATCGCTGCCATACTAGGTTGTGTGCAGAGAATCCTAGACTTGGGAATCGAAGGCGAACGTATTAATATATGTTCGGATAGTCAGGCAGCCCTGAGGGCACTGTAGGTAACAGGGCAACATCGAAGCTGGTCTGGGAGTGTAAGCAGGCATTGGATAGACTGGCGGAGGTTAATTTTGTTCGACTACTTTGGGTACCGGGATATACCGGTATCAAAGGAAACGAGATTGTTGATAGACTGGCCGCCCTGCGGGCCAAGGCCCCCATGGTCGGTCCAGAACCCGCGATCGGAGTGGCCAAATGCCTTTTCAAAGAGAATCTTGGGCTGGATTAGGAATTCGAGCAGCATTCCGAGGAATGGAGGGTAGCAGATGGCAGCCATCAGACTAAGACCATGCTCGGTGAGAGGGGGATTAATGAATGGACCGTGCGTTGGAGGGCGGAATCGAAAAGATTCCAGACTGTTAACGCAGATAGTCACTGGGCATCGTCGTCTGAGATATCATGAACTAAAGGTAGGAACAGTACTAGAGGGAGGATGCACACGGTGTGGTGAGGCGGAGGAGACGCCTTTGCGCCTACTGACGTCGTGCCCTCGTTTTGTCCAGCTTAGACATCAAGTGTTGGGAGAATATTTCCCAACAGTTGATCTTTTCAGAACGACTTGCTCGGGTGCAATCCTCTCCTTTTGGAGAAGGGCAAAGCTACCCGAGTAAGCCTGGACTACGGGATGGCACAATGGGCGTATGCCTAAGTGTCCAGGAGTCATAGATCCCTTCCCCGACATTAAATAATAATAATGTGGGACTAATAAAAATTTTTATTTTTGTGATTTTTCTAATTATTTGATAATTTTTCGTCTATCAAATATTTTTTTCCAACGTGAATAATAAATTTATATTATTCAACCTATTTTTGTCCACAGCTATACATCAAATACTTATGTTTTATAAATTTAATTAAGATTATTTCATAGAATTAATAGTTCAATTTTAAAACTGTAAATAATGCATTTTTAACGTATATTTTTGTGCAAATAGATAAATTTAATAGGTTTATTTACATTTATTAGCATTGGGCAAAATTTGAGAATATAGCGAAAACTGTTTAAAATCACATTCATTTTCGACATTGTCACCGTTTGTCCTCGTTCTCAAAATATTCATGAATTGCGGTTTAAAAATATTTAGATTTAATGCTGAAACATTGGAGACCATGCACTCCACACGCAATTTTGCACGATGTTAATGCACCGATACTATGTCATCTGTGTTTCGATTTTCTTTTCACCAGCGTTATTTGGGTATTACTACTTTATGAGCGTCTCAAATGAATTTGAGCTAACTCGTACGTGACAAAAGCAATAAATGAAAAAATTCATGAATTGTAACGGGATGGCCCAGCTGAGCCGTTCCGTGCGAGAGAGAAGGTAGGTGGAGAGAGACAGAGCATTCCAGGTAGGAGACAGGGTCTGGGTCCATAACCGCATACTCTCTTCGGCTGCACAGGGAATTGCAGCGAAACTACCACCGAAGTATGCGGGGCCCTACGAAATTTTAGAAGCTTGCGGGTCCTTTACCTTCAAGGTCCAGAAGGATCACAAGGTGGAGTGCCTCCCAGCTCGAGACCTGAAGCCGTACCATCCACCGGCAGACTATGAGGACCAGGGCTCAAAGGGCCAGGGCGAAGAAGAGGGCGACAAACCACCCCTACCAGCGAGGGATTCATCGGCGATGCGCGACCCGCCTGCAAGCGAACCCTCACTGCGAGAGGAAGAGCCCCAGCGGGGGTTAGAGCGTGCGACCGGCAGCGAGCCGCGAAAACGGGGGCGACCGCGGAAGAATCCCCCGCAATGCAGTCACCAGGCGCGCGGAACATCCGCGAACAACGAAAACGGGGACGACCGCGAATGAATACTCCCGCAACGCCGATGCAGAACGCGCCCGACGCCCGCGAGCCCAACCATGGGCATGCCCAGCCGGCCCGACGACGAGGCCGGCCCCGCAAAACTACACAGTAGAAACTCCTGAACTACTTCTCTCTCACCCCAAGGTTAATCAAGTTTTAACCTTTTCAGATGGACTTGGACAAAGCGCTGGAGAAGATCGCGGCAGCGCTCATCCAGCTGCACCCTCGGGAGGAGGCGTTGCACGACACGCTCAACGCCCTAATAGACCTGCGCCGGGATCAGTGGAAGTCTAAGGGTGAGGCGTTGAAGGAGCGGCTCCAGTCCACGGTATATCACCGAGCTCGACCAAGAAGAGGACATTGGGAGCCGCCCTTCGTCGGCAATGGGCTGCAGCCCGCAGCCAAGAGCGTCGCCGTCGACACCTCCTCCAGGGGCTATCTTCCTGCCCGGACCACCCAAGTCCACCCAGGAGAGGACCAGCCAGACCGGGCGCTCCACCATCACCCCCAAGAACACCCAAGAGGTGGCCGTCCAAACGGCGGCAGCAGGCGACGATGGCGATCCAGACCCCTCCTGGGCAGAGGTCCGGGAAAGCCTAGAGGTCGCGAAGGCAGCGTGCCAGGAGGCTCGCCGTCACGAAAGGGTCGCGGTCGCCAAACTTACCCGCTGCAAGGCCGACAGGGAGGACGCCCGGCGCTGGCGCGCCACCATGGAGGCCCTGGAAGCTGGGTGGACAGCCTTCCAGGAGGCTACCGCTTCCCACAAGAGGGAAGAGGCGCAGTGGGAGTTGGCACGCCAGGAGGCAAGGCGCCTCCGAGAAGAGTGCTTCCGCCAGGAGAAGGAGGTGGCCGCCGCCCGCAAAGCCGCCCAGGCCGCCGAGGAGAAGGCTCGGCGGCTCCGGGCCCAGCAAGAAGAGGCCCGCCGGGTGGCCGAAGGGCGCCAGGGGCCGGCCGTTCCGCCTGCGGAACCGGCTCCCGCGGGGGCCAAAGGCGCACATCGGGTGTGCCATTCGTGCGGTAGGCCCGGGGTACGAGACCCCCACCTATGTCCCGACAAGGCCATCCACCGGATGACCAGGCCGCGCTTAGCCCGCGCAGGCCCACATAGGTCCCCGCTACCTTCCGCTCCTGCGCGCCCCTTCGTTAAGTTTTACTTTTTAAAGTTTTCTATATGTTACGTTACGTATTTTATTTAGCTTGAATTTTCCGAAACATTAGAATTATATTTTATCGAAACACTTGAATTTTTC
>JAWWEM010050915.1:0-10453 GCA_035582935.1 Ormyrus thymus
AAATTATATAGAACCAAAATTCTACATAACTTGTTTAAAATTTTGATAAAAATTATATAAATTATTTCCACTTGGGGACGTATAATATACAAAAAAAGCGAGAGCCGCGAGACGCTGCCAGCGACTCTCCTCGAAAGAGAGAGAGAGAGAGAGAGATATGATCGAGCTTTCGGCGCCAATCAATCCCGTCCGCGCGTCTAATCCTCCTCGGCAATCAATAACGGCCGAGAGAGAGAGGGAGAAAACTTTGGCAATCCGCGCTCCAGATTCCGCGCGCGGCGGGAGGGGGAGCGAAAAAATGGGTTGCAGGCTGTCTCGCTAATTACGCGCCGGTGCAGTGCGGCGGCGCGGTGCCGATGCGCGTTTTTTTCCTCTTGCTTCTTTTTGCCTCCGAACGCAAACGGGGCCGGGCCCGAGTCTCGTCGGGCGCTTCTTTTTTCCTCCGTCCGAGTGGCGCGCGGGCGAGAAGGAGCGCAACGGGCCCCCCGGGAGAGAGGAGCGAGCGAATGTAAAGGTCGGGCGCACGGATGGGGAATCTAGACTTTTTACGGGTTTACGGTTACCGGGGCAAATCTTGCGAGCGGGGAATGGAAAATATTATTTACTTTCTATCGCGGCCGGCGATACGGATAAAATTGGAAATTCGCGGGGGGATTTTTTTTCTTTTTTTTTTTGCTCGACGGGGGAGTTATTTTTGCCCCGGAAAATGTCGGCGTCTAAATGGCTCGAGTATCGGAAAAGTGATAGGGATGTATGGTATTTAAAATCTGTCGAAATTTTACTGTTTTGCAGATCGTTTTTTTTATTACTCTTTATAATGGAAATAAAACAGGTTTTTCAACTTGTACAAGCGTAACGCTGAATGGGTTATTCGTTAATTAAAAGGGTTACTTAGGCAGTTGAAAAGTTTTGATTATTGATCAAATGTACAAAGAAATACTTGATTCTTCATCTGATTTTAAAATTTTATTGAAAACGACTACGTATCAATACTAACAAACGAAATACGATTAGAAAGAAAGGTAATACTTTATGAAAGTGCCAAAGTCGAGGTTTTAAATAGTTCCCAAATAAGATACTCGAAGTGAATTCCATTCTTTACCATTAAAATCAAATTAACAGATTCGGCTCTCGACTCATCAACGAAAGTACAATGCAAAAGTTCTCCCGCAAATACGCACTTCCAAATTAGAAAACTGCATTAATTCTTTAAAGAGCATAAGCTCTCTCCCTTCCCACGGCGAGGAGCTGATATTCCATCTCTTTAATATCAAAGGCCATTTTCCTCGACCGCGGAATGAAGAAAAAAAAAAAAAAAAAATCCGCCGCCGCGAGAAACGAATTTCGAAAAAGTACCTTTAATATTTCTAATGCTCCCTTAATCCGCCGAAGTACGTAGATTAAGCTGTCGGGAGGAAAACGAGCCGTACGCCGCGAGGTAAATGAATCCGTTTGATCTAGAAGATAATGGGACGAACGCGTCGAGCTCGCGATTTCGGAGTCGGATTGTTTAAAGCAAACGTCGGGAGTCCTCCTCGGGTTCTAATAAGACCGCGCTGCTCGAGAGCCTTTAATTCGCCCGCTGGTTTATGCTCATTCGCCGGAAGGGGGGGTCTGTTAACATAATTCGGACCCGGACGGCAAATATTGACGGAGAGAGAGAGAGAGAGAGGCGTCTCTCGGCTGCGGTGGGAACTCTCCGAGCTTAAGCAGCTATGAAAGTTGCCGTGCAAATGTGGCGAATCGAGTTAAGGTGAGTGCGGGCCGAGTGTGTTTTTTTAACACCTGTAGGGGGCTTCGCTGATGTCGGCTGGGTTGAGGCGGTTATAAAGTACGAAGAAATGCTTGAATGGGAAATTTAGCGTGCAATATGGTAATTGTTTGACGTACTGCAAGTCTGGCTCCCCGTTTTCTTAAAGCTACGCTGATTTTCAAATAAAAAACTTTTTCCCCGCGACTGAATTTCAGAAAGTGGAATGCGATTACGCTCCTGTAAAGAGAATATTATTAACGTTTCTGTGCTCAAAAAGAACGCGGTCTAATTAAAGCACAGAATTTCAATCTAAAAGTATAAAAAGTTCGCTCTCTCCGCGGAAGCTAAATCTCGAGGCATCATTTCCCGTCGACGTCGGGGGGTAACACGAGAGTTAAAAACGCTATATTTTCCCTCGCGCGGCGATGAAAAGAAAGGCGCGCAGGCAGACGCAGCCGTTTAATGCTCCTCGTATACGATTTTTGTTACTTCATAACGACACGTTTATTTTCGCGCGCAGCAGCGGGGAGAACGAGACGAAACGGCGATAAAGCTCCAAGACGCGCGAATGCATTAGTCCTGGCGCGCGCATAAATTAAACGCAACGCGTGTAAGAGACGTCGTCCGGGGCCCGCCGACCGAGAGATGCGCACTAAGCGATTTATGGGTCGCGTCTCGCCGGGAGGGGCTGATTGCAATAATAAATACGCGGCGCGCGTTCGTTTAATTAAAAAAAACTTGCGGCTCTTCTGCGTCGACTTTGCTGCGTTGTAAAAGTTTGATATTTTTCCGAGGAAGCGGAGGAAGAAGTATGATTTCAATTGGTTCGGCGAGGGGGACGGGCGGAAGGGGATGTTTGTTTTGAAAATGTCTTAAAGCGCCGTAAAGCAGAGGAAGAAGAAATGGCTCTTTAAGTTGGACAATTTATAGTTTCTTTTATTACAGCTTTACCGGACGCTTTATGGCCGCTTTATTTCCTAGCCACGTGATCGCTTTTAAAGACTTTTCGCCGTTTTTACGAGAAGCAAATGTTACAATTAACGGCGGGGAAAATTGTTTCGCCATTGCGAAAGCGGCGCCGGCTATTTTTCAAATCCCGATGAATTGGATTAGCGAGAAATTCAATTGCAAGGGGTTAATCAAGGGCGGTGTATATTCGTATCTGGTAATTTTCAGAAATTTTCAAATTCCTTTATTCGAGATTAAACCTTCTTTTATCTCTCGGACCTGATTCTTTTCCCCCGGGAAATTAATTAGACCATAAAAAAAGGACATACACGTCGTGGGAAAAAGCTTCTTAAATATATAGAGATGAATATAAGCGCGTTTTACCGCCAATAAAAGCCTCTCCAACTAAACGGGTCACATATACTTTATTCCACTTTCGAAATAAGAAAAAAAAGGAAGGTCCAAGGCTCACCCGACTGCCTCCTTGTAGGAGACGCTGAAGAGGGCGATGCCGACGCCGGTGCCTGCCTGCACGATCATCTCGACGAACTCGCGCCGCTTCCTGAAGTAGTGGCCCAGCACCAGTCCGGCGGTCTCGCGCACCAGTCCGGCTCCCGCGCCCAGGACCACTCCGTAGCTGGAAGGATCGCCCGGTGGAAGTTAGAGCGCGATGTTTTTTCTTAGTGGTTGGTACGTGGACGGGGGTGAGCGATTTGGCGGTGGGAGGATTGCGTTTGCGAAATCGGGAGGGAGACTCGTTTCGTGTTTTGGGGAAAAAAGAAATTTGAAATTGCTCGTTTTTTCTTAAAACACCACTTTTTTAGATTATTAGTTTTTTCGAGGCTTTTAATTTTTTTTTTTTTTTGAAACGTTTCAAGTAAATTTATGCGCGCCTTGCCAAATTAGATAAGAGGGTGAAAAATTTCATGCTTAAAATTTAACTTTTTTTTAAAAGCTCGGAACAAAAAACAAAGATGTCTTACAGTAATGAGGTAACGGTCTCTGAAAAAATGTAAACATCCCTTTAATAATCTAGTAAACTTGGCTAAAAATGTGAAAATATATGCTACATGAATCTTTTAAAATTTTACTGTAAATCTAAAAAAATTCACGAGAAACAATGGCAATTCTTCTACATTTTTACAGTCTGTCATCAAATTACGAAATTATAATTTTTCCAATAAAGAATGTAATTTCCCTCTGGGTAGAATTACGAAAATAAACATTCAAGAAATTAGTCTCTTCTTCTTCTTTACGGTCTGTGACGTCAGAGGGAGAGACTATGCGTCCACCAACGATCGAGCGCTTGGCGCTAAAATACAACAGTAAATAATGACACCGAGTAGGTCCGGTGGAAGCAGGATCTGGAACAGGCAGGAAGGTGCGGAGGCGCGAAGGCCTCGTGGCCCCGCAGGGGCGGAGAAATTAGTTTATAGCCTCGAAAACTGAAACGTTATTTAGAATCTTTTCCTCAGATATTTCAAAAATATGTTAAATATCAAAATAGCAACATAACCCTATTATATTTGGCATTTAAAATTCAATAGTGACGTTTGAGCACACTCAAACTGTTGTTTGAACGCGCCTATAAATAATCCTGACAACATAGTTCAAAAGCAAAACAATACCAATCACATCTTTTACAAACCAAATAACATTCCCGCCGCCTAAAGCAGCTCTCGCCGAGGCTTCGAAACCGGCCGACTCGTCGGTAACTCCCGCGCTTACCTCAGCAGCACCTGGTGCGGCTGCACGGCGAAGGAGGTGAAGAGGGCGGCGAGCGCGAGCACCAGTCCCCCGATGACGGCCGTGAGCCTCGTGCTGCCCCTGCGGCAGGTGCCGAGGACCAGCGGCGCCGAGGCGTGCGACACCGCCGCCGACAGCGAGCCGATCCAGGCTGCGAAAAAGAGAAGGATGAGAGTCGATCGTCCCTCGCTCGCATTAATCAACCGCCCGCGCTGGTTTGTCGTCGCATATACTGTAATACTTCCGGGGCCTTTGTTCGAGGGGAGATTGATGATCATCGGTAAGTAAGGCGAGCGCGCGGGGAGGCGAGGATTAGACGAGAGGGTTAGGACGCCGCTGTTAAACGGTCATATTTTCGGGGAGGACGATTCGTCTTCGTGACGCGCGTTTTGGCAAGTAGGGCTTAAGCTCTCGGGTCGCGAGGGCTGATTCGAGGGTTAGGCGGTTTCATAAGATGTGTGCTGGATTCAGGGTGCTTGTTTGAACGAACGCAGTGAGCGTCGGTCGCTTTACGATTGTACATGTTATCGTTCGTTATGAAATCCCGTAAAATTGCACTACTCGTGAAATCACGTTTGCCATTAAACTTATCTGCAAAACCGCGGGCCGTCAATTTTTTTTTATAACCTTTTCAATTTATCGATTTTCACGCGACATCATTTCCGGCGATTATTATTCTTACGCGGATTATCTCGAAAAGAAAATTGAATCTTTTTTCTTCTTCCGTTTCCCAGAATTTTCCAAGTACACTCTTAAAATAATGCTTTCTAGCAGAACGGTTCTTGAAGCGGGAAAAAGACCGACTGGTGCGCTCTTTTCCATGCCGGCCTCGGTCTCGCATTTCTCAAATGCGAAGCAAACGCTGCGATATTTTAATTCGTATTTCAATCGCGCACCCTGCACTTTTGCATTATTTCTGAGATTATTAAAACGCAATGTAGTACGAAAAATCGAGTGCTGATTTTAATCCCGAAAACAAAATCTAATGCGCGAGAATCTCCCGCACGAGAAAGAGCAAGGGAAATTTTTAATTTTATCAAGCAAGTAAATTTTTGCTTTAGCAAACGCCTCTCTGCCGTCATTATTCAGCTAATTTTCTGCCGCAGCGTCAGCTTATGTACCATCATTATCCAATGTAAAATCCCCCATCGATCCTCGCGACTCGAGGACGTGCATAAAAAAAGGGAGGGATTAAAACACTTTCTTTTTTATACTTGTTGACGTTGCCGCACGGACAATGCCGCGTCCCCTTCAGAATTTTTCCTGTTTTTTTTTTCACTCAACGAGGCTCCTGTGCACGTGTCGTCAGTCTGCGAGAGAGTTCTTCACTCGAAAAAAAAAAAAAAAAACGAAGACGAGGAGGAGGAGGAGGAGGGGAAAAAAAGCGCCGAGAATCCTCGACGAGCGGCGCCATTGTCCGCCGAAACGTTAACAAGTAAAAGAGGGGAGAGGGGGGGTAGTACTCCCGTTTCCGATTTCTTTACTCGTTTAATGCCTCTCGAGGGGCGGAGGAGTTCACTGCTTCTCATTATTAATCGGAGCGGCTAATGAGCGGCGTCCTTGTTTTGCCCCGCCGCGTCGCAACGAGTTTTGTCGAGGGGCGCGGATTCGCGCAGCCCGGCATGCATGTTTTTCGAAATATGCATTTCTTCCTCCCCCCCCCCCGCGAGGACGCGCGCGCGCATGCGAAAAAAGCGCAACAATTGCGAGCGCGAGAGCTCCTTTTTTTTCGTTTTTTTAAGGGAGTCGAAAATGCAGCCGGATCTCTGCCCTCTGAGCTTTTAGCCGGAGTAATAAACAAATTTTACTGGGCGTTGCACGAGGCGACTGATTCTGAGCCGACAGAAGGGGGGCGGGGGGAGGGGAGTTTTTGTGCCTGCAAAATGCAGGTAGGAATATACACGAATTTTATACGAAACTTTTACGAGAGGACTAGCTGTAACTTTTTATGTCGGATGAAGTTATAATTTTTTATTTATTTACGACAGCAGACGATGTCGCGGGACGGGGGGCGAATGCGTTTTTTAAAACTTTCTGTAATTGTCGGCTTTGACGTGAAAGTTACTCGGCGATAAGGGCAGACAAAATTTACAACGAATTGCCGGTGTATTTTGTGGGTGCGCGTGCACTGTACTCCGTTGTGTGGCTATTTTCTCTGTTTGTAACTCAAGCATTATACTCCTAAGATAAACCAATTTTAGGTGCTTTAGTTGCCATAAAGTCGAGTTGGTTTGTATATGTAAAATGCGGGGCTTCGGTATAGAATTTCCGCGGAGAATTAGTGCGCACGCGTTGCTTGTGCATTAAATACCTTTTGCGCCGCAAAAATTTTCCCCGATTTTAGTTGGAAAATTTCAAGAAATTTCAAGTGTTTCGAGGATTCGGAATCTGGTACAATTTATTGCGAGAAGAAAAGTTTGCAATGTCTGACAATAATTGGTAACAGATTGTAAAATTGAACAAAATTTAATGTAAATCTCTAAAAATTTACAAGAAATTATGGTAATTTTTCTATAATTTTGCAGCCCATTTTTCTCCATGAACACATACATTTCATTTACGAAAATGCATTTAGATTTATAATTACACCTCATTACACGTGGAAGCCTTAAACTAAAAAATCCAACCGCTCTTCATTAATTACCCCGTAAACACTCATCACAATCAGACCTCAAAGCCTACTCTAAAAAACGAAGCCCACTTTCACAGCGAGAGGCTTCATAATTAGATTACCCGCAAAACTTGATTCATTAAAGTTCCATTCGCCCAAGACTCCACCCCGAACACTTGAATTAAGACGCGAACGAAGGCCCCGACCAGCTAACGACTCGCCGCGGCTCGCGGACGGCCTGCCGCCTCCCCGCTCGAGGTACAATCATACCGGCCAAACGGAAGACGCGGCCGAAAAAACGCCGAGGCGCGGAGGATCGACCGGCGCGTCGTTCGAGCAAAAATATATCGCCTCGGATGGCATCGGAATTACGCTCGTTTTCTCGCGTTCCGTTCGTCCCGTCCTTCGCTTGGCGCGCGGAAGCTTTTGCTCTCTTCCTCTCTCTCTCTCTCTCTCTCTCTCTCGCTCGGTAATCGAATAATGGAGCGCAAAAAGTGGCGCGCGATTAAATAGGCCGGAAGGGAATGGGAATTTTAGCGGTGGAAAAGGTTTTGATGGCTGCTTTTTTACATGTTGAAATCTGTTTGTTGGGGGGGAATGCGGAAAATGCGGGGGGGCGCCGACGCCGCGGGAGAGGAAATAATATTTCACTTTGTTTTTCGGCCCGACGATTTAAGATGCTAATTCCGCTTTATTATTGCGAAATTTTAAGGTCTTCGAAAGGATTCGAATGAAAAAATTACTGTTTCTTTCATTATTCGACTCGATTTAAAAAAAAAAGTATTTACTGCTTTTGCTGCAACTTCTTCCGCAAAATCAGTGACGCAAGTTGACTTCCACATTTTGGTCCGCAGAAAAATCCTTCGTCACAATTGAACGGCAAAGTTCACCGACCGACGTTTATTACCCGTCACTCGTAACTATGCGAGGCACAATTTACGACAAGCCGCACGACTCTGAGCTCCAATATTCGTTTTAATAAATCTTCCCCTCAGTGTGTTTGTTCCCTGAATCATAATTGTGCGCGTAGGTCACGCAGTGCCGTATGGTTATACCAACTTTTTGCGCATAGTACCGATTAAATGATGTTTATATCCAAAAGACTGGAGTTCTGGAAAAGTTTTTTTAATTACGCGATGCGTTTAGAGTGAAAATAAAGAATGAATAGAGCAAGAAGAAAACGCGGATTTTATAGAGATTTTCCATCGGCATTGCTTATCTAAAAGCACTAAACAGCTCGAGTGGAGTCCTTTTAAAGCTTTTAATCGCTACGGCGTCTTTAAAAAAGCTTCATTATGCACCAAAGAAGCAGAAAAAGTTCGTGCATTGTTCTGAAAATTTTGCTCTGGGAGAGAATTCGTACAGTTACAACATAAAATGATAACTTTTACATTTTAGCGGTAATAACTTTTTCTTCGGTTAATTTAACAATGTTTTAGTTGTTTGAAAGCTAAAATATTGTTACAGTACTTTATAAAACTAATTGCGTTTAAATGTTCCTTTTTATTGAAAGAATAAGATATTTAAATACAATCATCTACATTGTAAATATTCAGTATAATGCAGCTACTTTTTCATATTTAATGCCAACTGGATAATTTAAGTTTAACTTCATAACTCAAAAAAGATAAAAAGTTAAAGAAAATAAATAATAACAGTAATAATACTACGAATAAAATAAATAAAATGCATGTATAATAATCAAAAAACACGAAGGATGTAGTTTCTGATCGCTTTTCAGTATAAAATAATAAATTAATACATTTCCTTTCTTTATACGAAAATGTATGATCAGAAATTCTTCTCAGCCAATCAGAAACTATGTCCTTGAACTATCTCGAGGTGTCACTTGACCACACTAATCTCCACATCTGCAAGCACCGTGCACACTTTCCTCCAAACGCGCCTTCCACCCCGGCAATCATAAATTACTCCCCCCCCGCTCCAATTTAAGATTCCCATCTTCCTGCGACCGACGGACAACTCATCCCGCGCTAATCCCTAATAAATCATTTATATGCATTATGCAGAGAAGCTTCCGCGGCGGCGGCGGCGGCCCGGCAGCAGAAGCAGCACCACCACCACCTGGGCCGGTCGGCTTAATTAAACGCATAATCAAGACCGGACGCTTCCACTCCGCGGCGCGCGCGATTCCATCGGGTGCGCCGCAAGACGCGAGAGAGCAACAACCCCCGTCGCCGGCAATTAGCCGCGGGGCCGGGAAATTCGGTGCCAACGGCTGTTTTACGCTCGCGACCTACTTGTTGATGGCGGCGGCGGGGGGACCCGGAAGAAGGCTGGAACATCGGCGCTGCTTTATTGATTGGCTTGTACGCGCCTCGCGAAGGGATTTACGACGCGGTGCGCCGCGCCGGCTGATGTACGGGCTCCGGCGGCGGGGCGATGAACGTTTTCTCGCTCCCCGGGACCGCCGAGACGCGGCGTTCTCGCGGCCGGACGATTCGGCTGATGTCGCGGAAAAATTCGGGCCTGTAGCGGCTGCGTCGGGGAGGAAGTGAAGCGCTACGAGAGCCCGGGAGGGTATGAATTCTATAGGGTTTTGGCTTGTTTGAAGCAGTAACTTGCAAACGTTTTAGTTAAGGTCAGACATGTTGTATTCGGCTGTCTAGTGTTATAATTAAAAGCATCATAGTGCTACGAACAAACAAAAATTAGCAAGCCAATCATTCGTGAAATATTATTCAAACTGTAGATAATTTCTCGGCTTGATTTTGGCTCTCTTTAGAAGTATTAAAACTATAGGTGATCAAACAATCAGAAAAATATCAGTAAACTATCTGCTAAACTAAGAAACGTTTGAAAATGATTAGAAAAGAACGTTTTAAAAATCAGCACAAAGCTGTTTATAAAAGAATCCTATTATTTAACTACTTAAAGGTTGGAATTGATTTCCACCAATCATTGGTGGCTGTTTCGTTATTCCTAATTCCGGTTATTGTTTTGCGTGAATCCTTCGGTATCAATTTAATTAAAAATGGTAATCCGGCGAGTGGGATTTCTTGTAAAAGTACCTGGAGAAATCCTTTTAATCCTGCAGGCTTGTCAAGAATTAATCTACCAAGTTATTAACTTTACGAGGAAATGAAACTTTATTAAAAAAAATAGATTCTTGTTAACTGAACTTTTAAAAAGGACACATTTTTCACCTTTGACAGCGGTAACTTAGATAGCTTAAACTTTTCTTTTACACTGTTTCAAATTATTGGATTCAATTTTCAACTGAAATATAAAGCTGAAAGAAGAAACGGCAGTATTTGGTAAAAACATTTTAAGAAGCTACGTCGACGTTAATTATTCAATACACTGAGAGAAAAAAAGGAGTAAAAATTACTATTCTGTATCGTAACTTGAGATATGAGAAGAAAAAAAAGGAT
>JAWWEM010050917.1:0-10451 GCA_035582935.1 Ormyrus thymus
CTTATTTTAATGAAATTGGCTTTAGTTTTTTACATATTTCCCTGCATTTCCCCAGACTAAATTTTATTCTACTGTTGGTATTTTGACCATCTCTGAAAGATAGCGTTACTTTTATACGTTCTTCTGCATTCTCTTTTTTTTTACAAATCCGTGGGCATCCTCCTTAGTCATTGAATGCGAAATCTAATAAATAAAAGTCGATAATAGGAAAGTTAGAATAGATAATGGGTTTTTATTGGCAAGCATTTTGAAACACATAGCCATAATACAAAGATATTGCGCGCGAAATACAAAAATAGAACATATATAATATATCTTACATTTTAAAGGAAAGTTAGAATTTTAATACACAACAAGCGGCTCCATCTGTATCCATTGAATTTCTCTTTCCACCTTTCGGTTTATACTCGCAGTCGGTAAACTCTTGTACAACATTATTTCGCGCGGTAGTTGTATCCCGTTATCGAAAATAATTTAAAAAGTTTTTTTTTCCCTTCCAACAGAATACAGTTACAACAGAATAAGTTAAGCTTTTTTAAAATTTGAATTTTTTACTACTCGAATCCTACGTTTTTTTTTATAAAGCTTAAAATAAATTCTTATTCGATTCGTATTTTTTTATAACGTGACCTATATTTAAAAGATAATATATTTAAAAGCTGAAAGTAGGAGAAGATTATTAAAAATATAAAACAAAAAATCTATTATTTATTAACTTTAAAAAACAGGACTAAATCATACATAGTCAAAATTGTTACTCTACCTAGGGTATCCATATATTATTCATATTTATATATGTTTAACTAGTCACGAAAGGGCGTATGCGTATACTACTATTTCAGAGTAAGACCTGCGTTCTAATTAGAACGGCAATTTTTCAATTTTTTACCTGATTTTTGAGAAGGTATCACTAAAAATTATATTTGTAAAAGCTGAAGAACTAATAAGATTTTCATTACCAAGAACTGTTCAAAAAATATATCAAATATCTTTGAGGATTGAATGCTTTTTATGCTTTTTACTCAGAGCAGCTTAACAACATTGCAAATGGAGTAAAAAAGAAAGGATCGATACACATAAAATAAATCGTTTTTAATCTTCCTTTTTCAAAAACGAAAGTCTCGACTGGCATGAATTATTAAAAATCCAAATTTTTTTTCTTACCTCCGTAGATAGTTATTATTCGGGTTAGAAAGCTAAAAGTTCCTTGCATCAAAAACCTTCGGAAGAGGCAATCCTCCGCGCACCTATCTTTCTCTCTCTCTCTCTCTCTCCGTATAACGGAAGCCTCGCACGTAATAAAAAGGGAGGCGAAGGTGGAAATGCGATTTCTTGTCACGTAGTGGGGTACCCAGCGCCCGAACTTTTTGCAGTCGCTCTCTCGCAGGGAAGGCATTTTTGAGACAAGTTCTAAGTTATGCCGAAAGTTCATCGGGTAACAACCCATGAGAGTGTTTTCGCGTCTTTTACGTCTGTCTCGATCGCTTTTCCGAGATTTAGCAGATTCGTTTCTTGAATTCAGGAGAAGACGCTCGCGAGATCAAATATTAAACGCGTCAAATATCAATAATAGAGAGGAAAAGAAAAAGCGCGAAGAGGCTTTAGACGAAAGGGGACCGAGAGGAAAGTGAATCCTCGTAAACAAGGCAATTTTTCATTTCCAACGCGTCTGCGGCAAGTGAGAGTAGAGGTATGTTTGCTCAGCTGCGCTCTTACCACTATATTTCCAGCTTGAACTTGAGAAGGGAAAAGGAAAAAGGTGAGAAGCAATGAAAGTACTAATTTATCTGCGTTATTACACCGATTTATTGCAATTTTGCCTATAAGATTTAATTTAAAACTACTTTTTTCATGCTTTCGATACTTTGCTATAGAATTATTAGAGTCTTTAGGTTAAGAGGAAATTATTAGTTATAATTAAAAGAATTGGTGAAAATAAAGATATAAGACAAAGTGATGGAAAAGAATTGGTAAAAATAGATATACGAATGTTCATTTTAGAACATATTTGTATTCAAACTAATTATTTTTATTTCGTAACAAATTAAAAACTTAAATTTTAATAGAAAAAATCCAGCAAGAATAGGCCCCTCCTTTAAACATTCGATTTTCTAAAGCTCTACTCCTTAGGCACATTTTACAAGGTAGTAATGCTCCATAAAAGTCACGAAATAAAAACCGAGATTCCAGGTTTATAGAATACTTATTTACACGAGCCGTGCAGTAAGTTACGAAAATACTTATTTGTCTCGCCGTATACGAAATTGTATACTCAAGGGACGCGACTCGAGGGGCGGCTTCCTTTCATCCATCGGATGGAAAACAAACTGCCGGCGATAAATCGACGAATCCCGTCCCTTCCTCCGCACTTTTTTCGACTGCGCCGGGGCTGCTGCTAGTTATATCCAGCCAGCTCTCGTAACGAGATATAAGTCGGATAGGGTCCGAGAGGTGACGTCGAAAAAAATGAAGAGCGAGGAAAAAGCCGGAAGCGGAGGAACGGGAATAGGAGGGGAAGGGGGGATATTATATTGCAAAGGACGCCATTCGCGCGAGGGCTTCTGGGAAGATTGTACTAAAGCGTTTAATAACTTCGTGAGTGCAAGCCTCCCCTACAATTGGACCATCTTTATGATCGCCGCAAGACCCGAGTTCGAGTATTAGGGCGCAAGCTCCACAATTTTAGCTCTATTTATCTGCTTTTCTGCTTTAAAGCCTGAATGCGCGTGTCGGAAATTTCGAAATGTGTTTTTATATCCTCCTGTATATCCTTTTTTAGATTAGTTCGTGTTTTATTATTAAATAAAATTAACTATTCAATTTTAACTTGAAATATTTTTCTATTTCAGGTTTAATCTGTAAAAAGAAAATTTGCATTTGTATTAATTAAAACGCGACTTAAAACCTACTGGTACAATAAAAGTTTTGAGCTACTGAATTTGCCTATCGAATAAAAAAATCTTTCAATTTCTGTACATTAATAACTAATTAAGACATTAGTTGGTCGTAAAAAATAATTTACGGGGATATAAATGGTAATCTCAGCCCGGGCGATAAACGCGCGCTTAGGCTCCTAAAGAAAATTTCCTTTCTCGCCGGAGATAACTTTTATCGCATCCACGAGCGTTTCAGTCCACTAAAGCGAGGCTTCGCAAAGAAAATGTACGGACGGGGAGGGAAAATCAGAAAAAGGAGAAGCTTTTAACTCTCGCATCCGAAGGACTTTAATCGTCGCAGATCATTTAACGCTTATTTAGTGCGGCTCCAGGCGCGCTGCATTCGATCGCGCCGAGCGATATCAGGGCGCGTATAGATATTCGCGATCGCTAAGCATTTGAATTCGAGCGAACGCGCGGCCCAGGCAGAACAACGACCTCTTAACTTTAACGAGATAATAAATGATTACGATGTGATCCTACTTGCATTCTAATGGCCGAGAGAAGAAGAAGCGGCCCGCAACGGAGAAGGCGCAAGACGAGCCCTGGAGGACAAAGGGCCGATGAATTAAATACCTGGGGAGAAAAAATGCATGAAATATATTGAGGGCCATTAAGGAACACTTAGGAGAGCCGAGGAGCGAGGCGTTATATTCGCATCAAGCCGTCGTCAAGTAGGTACGGACCGCTGCTTTTTGTCCGTGGCTGCGATGTGTTTAAAAGTTCTTTTGGGCAACGACTGAGGCTGCAAATCAAACACCTCATACTCTGAGTTCCCATATAAAACAGAAATTTCTTTTAAATTGAAAGTTGAATGTATCTTGCACTGTCTGACTATTTAGTGAGTATTTTCGACATATTTTAGATTGTAAGAGTCAAAGATGGGCCGTTTATATCGGAATAAATAAACGAGAAATTGCAGTATTAGCTTAATTAGACAAGAAAAAAAGCGAATTTTCATTTAAGAAAAGGCGAATTTCCAATTTCGTTTATTGCCTATCAAAGCTGATTACGCTTACGGTAATGTTGATTTTTAAATGAAAATTATATGGAAGCCCTTTTATTGAACTATTGAAAAGCGCAGAGAGGAAAAAGCAGTTAAATAAAAACTGATTAAAATTTCTTCGTCAATTTGCAATCGAAAATATTTTTCCAATCTCTTTTCAGTTATTTTTTCAGGTATAATTAAAGTCTACAAAAAATTAATATTTTAACTTGAAAATATTGAAATTTAAAATCAGTAAAAGACTAAAATCAAGTTAGCAAGTTTGTAAATTTTCATTAAATGAATAGCGCAAATAAGTTGCAAAAACAACCAAAAAGAACTTTTCCCAAAAATCAGTCAATCAATTAAAATTACCCAGAAGAAAAAAAAATGCGCAGTGTTGAAATTTCAACGCGGACGATAATGGAGCAATCAATCAGCAGTTCGTTGCTTAACTTCCTTAATTAAATACAACGGACTAATCCGGAATACCGAAACAAAACACTAATTTCCCACCGGCTTCGTTATCAAAGTACTCCACGCCGTGGCGCAGAGCAGAGCTTTGCCAGCTCGTTTTATCAGGCCGTGGAATCGTCCTCTCGGCGAATTCTGATTCAGAAGTTTTCGCCCGGAGCCCCATTATTAATCATGGCGCGGTGTCAGTGCAATGCCTGCCTTGGACTTGCAATGCCGGGGATCGCATAATTAAACAAACGAAGCATCCTTGTACACAGTTACGCGTTACTTTGCCCTTTCTGTCTTTGCCCCGCTGCTCTTCCTTTTCCGTTTTTTCGCTCTCCTCTTTTTTGACTCGCAAATTTTAATTAATTACTTTTCTTGTTAGTTTTCCCTAAATAGAGTTGACGTTTTCTAGCAAGTTTTTCTCGAAATATTTTCTTTATTTTGGGCTTTAATGCATTATGCAATGAAGCACATTGCTAAATACTACTGCGGTTCATGGTCACACCTGTAGTTTTTAATAAAAATGGACATTTGTTTTTCGAATCAACTTAAAATTTGGAAGATGTAAGAGTTAAACATTCAATAACAGTCGATGACAGAGCTCATCGCGATATAATCGACCCAACAAAACAAAAAATAGTAACAGTCATTCTATGCCAAATAAGAAGAATAGCCATTTACAAAGTAAATTATTTGCAATTTCATTCCTTTACGACAGGACATCAAGGTACCTCTGCAGTGCCCGGCAAGAAAGTACACTAAGCAGGCGCAAATAGGACCCAGGGGAAGCTTAATCATCGGAAAAGCCTAAATACGTGTACCTGGATGTATTTCACGGGGAGCGTTTCAGCAGGTTGCTGCCGCTGCCGGGCGAAAGAGCAGCAGCAGCGGCAGCCGCCGCTGTTTCACGGCGTTAGATAATTAATGGAGTCTCCAGGACTAATAGCAGGCCGACACGACCGCGCGACAATGCCGCGCCACGAACAAGGGATGCGCCCCCCAAGGATTATTAACGTATTCCTTTCCCACCTACCTTTCCTGTGCCGCGGTGTAAGGGCGTTTGTTGACCCGTCGGAAAATAAATCCGACACGCTGATTTGTACCGCGCGCCGCTGACGGTTGTAACGAGATTTAAAGGGTTTCTTTTTGGCGCATTGACTTTTGAGAGTACCTGCGTGAGATTTAACAAGCTTCGCTTGAAAATCTGGTCAAGTGCTTCGTGTTTAGTTTGCGAAGGAAGTAACGCGCTTTTCGCGGAATTTTTGTAGGACAAATTTTTACGATCCTCGAAGTGAAAGTGTAAAACGGTTAATTGGAAAGTTTTTCAAATAAATATAGAGTATTCTCTTTATATATAAAGTAAAGAAAATTATTTCGTTTGAGTTACAAAGCTCCCGGTAAAAATGGACAGGCTGCTATAAAGCAATTACAGATCAAAACAATTAAGAGATTTTACTTACACGGCGTAGGAAAAAGTTTGCTGCCCCTGTTATCGTTTCAACGCGTTAATGCTCACTTAAATAGATAAACGTCACAATTGTACTCCAGAGAAGTCTCTTTAAGAATTGATATACACCAGAATTGTCAATAAAATTTGTCCCCTTTTCAGTTAGCGGCTGATATTCGTCGTCGAAAAGCTTGCTCGAATCATTATTCATAATTACCCGACTTATCTTTGTCAAAGGTGCTTGCGGGGGCGCTATAAAAGGACGCGAATAAACCGCGACGTCATGCTCCACTTGCTTTGTGCGCGCTCTCTATCATAATTTATACTTAGTATCGGATGAAGGCTAAAAGACAGACGTCGCTCGATGCACAATATACACCCCGGCCGGTCTCTCCCGTAGTTGCATATATCCCGGCACACGGTTATACGATCTTCATTCTCGAAGGGGATAAGCTCTTTTCCGTGTAACTCGAAACGCCACCCCAAGGCATTCGAGATATCTGTCGTATAGCCGATATGAAAGGCATTCGAGGGAGTTTAATGCGTTTTTTTCAACGCTCCACACCCCGCCAGCAAAAGGACCGAGAGCGAGAGTTGCGAGCGATTAAAGTAGATGACTCGAGTTTTCTCAGGAGTGTTTTGCAAATTTATTACCGAAGACACTAAAAACATCATTAATAATAACAGCTGCCGCGAGAGCCGAGAGAGCTAATGTCGCCGTCAGCCTGAGCTTTCTCCTCTAAGTGCTCCGGGGAATTGCGCGCGTAAAAAGATTTTGTTTATATTTTTATACTGCCGGAGCCGAGTCCCGGGGAAGTGTAATTTAGTAGATCAGGATCGAATGCGCCCTTTTCTTTTATCGGGGAATCGTTTGAATAAATGACTTTTTATAATGTGGATGGAATAAATTCAAAAACGAAGATAAATTTAGCGAGGAGACGGCGCCTTTTATGGGATCGTTAAATGTTGGCACATATTTCCCTTTATCACAAATAGATTTTCTCAGTCTTTGTAAAATATATATAAATATACGTTAAATTACCATGGAGCAATTTCGCGAAATCCGATTCTATTCTTTACAAGTTTTTACAAAAATGTTTCGAACAACGGGAAAGATTTTGCAGTAAGAACTTAGAAACGTTCGAAATGTTTCTTGCTTTAGACGTATTCCAAAACGAGTCGAGTAAAAATTATTTTATAGCCT
Organism: Ormyrus thymus; assembly: GCA_035582935.1. Classification (NCBI taxonomy): domain Eukaryota; kingdom Metazoa; phylum Arthropoda; class Insecta; order Hymenoptera; family Ormyridae; genus Ormyrus; species Ormyrus thymus. The sequence continues at coordinate 7,035 of JAWWEM010050917.1, forward strand.
ATCCTTTTTCCATAATGTTGTCTGACTTTTGTAACTTGTAATTTGAAGAAATATACTGCGAGTACATTGAGTTTATCCGGAAAAAAAGAAGAGAAAGGTACAATGCAAGAACTTGTTTGAGGTTTATTATTAAATTCATATTACTTTAGATTCGCGGCACTACGCATAATTATTTATTGCATCTGTCGTAAGAAAAAATGCATAGCTCGATATAGCTGATTGCAATTTTTTATGCAGCCTACATTCCTAATCTACGAATCTGTTTTGCAAGTTTCTTACATCGTCAAAAAATATTTGAGAATGCCCGACTTCCGATTGAAACACTTTAGAATATCAGGTATTACATGACTTAATCGTTTATTATTTTGAGTTCATATAAGCCCCGACAAGTTTTTCTCAATAATCCATTTTATTTACAAGCAAAAGAATATTTTCAATATTTCCTATTGTATAACGAACTCCGCTTTATGTGAAAAAGCGATTTTACCTTTGTATACAGTCTGTACAGGCACACGCATCGATAAACATTATCGTGAATATTCGCGGCAGGATCGTTAGCTCAAGATGGGTAAAATATGTTGCAAAAAAGGTGCCGGAATAAACGACGTGTACGGCGCGAGAATAACTTCTCGTGGCTGCAGATTGTCGCAGACGCGAGAAATTTCGCCTTGCTGCTCCCGGGTAGTTTTGCTTTTACCCTTTACATTCGCGAAAATCTTTCGGTTAGTTCACGTTTTACGTATAACGGGCTGTGCCATTTCGCTGCTTTTATTGTTTAACTTTACTCATTTATTTGATATTTTAATTAAAACTACAATTTAATTGTACAAGCTTTGCGGTGCAAAAGTTGCTAACTGAAAATATTACAAATTAAATTATAAAAATTTCAAATTGTATACATTTACAAATGTTTCTCACTTAAAGCGAGGTGTTCTCATTATCAAGCGGAACAAACTTTCGAATCGGATTAACCTTTGCAAACAAATGCACGACATATGTTTGAAATCACACGAAGAGTCGTCAGATTTGTTTCACATTTGCTCAGAATTTCCAGACCGCACAAAGCATAAAACACACTCTGCCTTAATATTTCGCGTTGGCTCAAAACTTTCTATAGTTGCACTTGCGAGTTTAAACTAAATTTCTCGTTTTTAAACGAACATATCCGGCTTCATTCAAATTTGCATTAAATTTTCGCCTCCCCCTTACCTCCGCATCATCTCCATTAGTTAAAATTATTCCGCGGCCCTCGCACCTAACCGAACTCTAATTAAAGTCTTCGAGCTAATTATGCAATTTATCCGTCCAAAAAATAACGATCCCGACACTCGCAGACCGAGTAGCTTTGCAGCTAGGCGCTACAAGCAGAAATCAAGCAAAACGGGGAGGCGAAAAAGAAAAGGCTCCCATTGCCGCGCCGTGACACGCATCGCCAAGGAGCGCTCAGCTATGAATTTCGCCGCGCTCGCGCAACTAATCGACGGAAGCGCGTTTAATATCGACGTTCTTCGCTCGCTCTCTCGCGAATAACTTCGGCTCGCCGCCGCGTGAAATCGATTTTAATTGTTCGTTAATTAGTTGGCTCGAACTATGCGCCGTTAAAACTGCGCTTCTTACGCGCGTCGCTTCTCCCTCTCTTTCTCTCTCTCTTGCTCGCTCGTACTTTCCCCGCTTTCGATCCCTGCTCTCCCTCGATCTCTTCAGATGTGCACGCGCGTGTTCGAGAGCCCGGCGAGCTCCTCGATTTGCACCCTCCACACGACCCTCTCGTACCCGTTCGCGGTTTGCGTCTTACGGATGTTTGAACGCTTCGCTTGCCTTCAAATTCTTATTTGTACAAATTAGGCTGCGGGTTTTCGAGTTATGGAAATCAAGGGGTAATTAGGGAGCACTTTCTAAGATAGGTTTTTGCTACGAATTTGTTAACGGTTTATTTCTATAATTATTGTTCGAGAGCTTTTTTCAATTTTTATTTCAGTCTGTTGAGTCAGAAATTGATTTAGCGAACTTTTTGAGTAATGAAGTTGATCTATTTTAAAAAATTGTTTAGATTTATTTTAAAAATTGTTTAGATTTAAGTCACGAAACGAAAGTTTTATTTCTGTTTTTTTTGCTCTAAAAACTTATTCATTCGTTAATTTTTAAAAAAGAAATTTTAAATACCTACTTCAAAATAGCTTGTATTTAGATTAAGGAGCAAAAACTATTGATTCCACCGTTCCTGATACGAATAATGATAAGCTAGAAAATTAATTGAACTTCCAATGCCAAGTTTTCAAGCACTAATAAAGCGCCGGGATTATAAATTTCATATTTCGTTTCTAGAGTTCAATTTATTTTCATAATTACGGAACTTCCGGAGCATTTAATGGAATTGGGACATTCGCATACTCATATCGCAACCGCTCACACACACACACACACGAGGCCGGTAAGTAGACGGCGCGGGTTCTCATTGTCTTCGCTCGCGCGAGCTGCAGAGCTCGCGAGCGAAATTGTGCGATCGGAACGACATCGGCTGTTTGTCGCTAGGCGATAATTAAAGCGTTAATTAATCTCAGCAGACTCGCCGATACGGTATAACAAATTTGCTTCAAAATTTCACCGACAAGGACTCGACGGGGTCTCGGCGCTCTCCTTTTGCCGCCGACACTGAGCGACGCTGACAGCCATTCAGCGCTTTGTTAATAATATTATGGTACAATGCCGGCTTGATTCTCGATGAAAAAACGCCGGTTTTGCGTTTGCTTTGCTTTCTCTGGTTTTAACTGTTTTGTATTACTTTTGCTAATTGGCTTAAAATGTGTACTTATTGAAAACCGCAATTTCTATATTTATGAAATGAACGCTGCAGTAAAGAAGTTTTTGTTAAGGAAAAGGATTTGACGTACATTATTTAAATTTTTCAATCTTAATAAGTTAATTTAATCTTAACAGTTCTTCAAGTTTTCGCTTGCGAGTTACATTCATAAATTCTTATTAACGAGTATTATTAGAGTGAAACTTTAGAGCAACTTATTCCGCAGCAAGACTTTCTTCAGTAACAGCACAAATCGCATTTCTTGTAACTTGTAAAATTTATTTAACTTACATTATTCTCAGTGTAAATACTTGTAGATTAAATTAATCGTTGGGGCACGAGAGGAATAAAAACAGGGGTAAAGGTTAACTCAAAGTTACGAGAGAAGAACAGAGGTCATATTTGTTGTAATAAATTGATGCTTAAACTTATGACATTTGCGCAATCGATTTTAACGCCCTAGATTCAACGCTTGAGAAACGGTTTTCACGCGATACATCTTACTTTTATGGAAAATTGTCATACGACCGCGAACAAAACTACACTGAGAAAAATTTTTTTGAAAAATTACTATCTTAATAGCACTCGTGAGACACACGCATCTTCTAATAATTTTT
>JAWWEM010050918.1:0-10451 GCA_035582935.1 Ormyrus thymus
CGCCCAGGCCGCCGACGCCGCCGCCACCGCCGCCGCCGCCTCCGCTCGACATGTACCACGTATTGCTCTTCTTGCCGTAGCTCGCCGGCTGAAACAGACGTCGAGCGTGCCTTTTCTTGTGCATGAAAATAAAACTCTTGCGTCGGGAAATATCAGAGATGTAGCAGCTGTTAAGCACGCAAGAGGTTTGGAGAGGCGAAAAGGTATACGTAAGAGCAGATTAGCCAGGTTAATTGTGCAGCTCGAAGCCACAGTCCGGCTGACGTTACAATTAAGTATCGTGTCTCAGCGGTCGCGACTGGACGTTCGAGGTCGAGGTGCGTTTGAACGACGCGGGCTGATTTCGATGCGGAGTCTAGCCTACATTGCACGGGGGGTTCTCGTTCCACTTGCCTCCTTCCCCCGCCTTAGCCTAGTTCAATAAGACTTATGCCCCTACGCGGAAGTCCAATTCAATTGCAAGGGACAGCCCTTTCTTTTTCTCCTCCGCCGGAGAGGCTCAATTAGCATACCGACTGTGTAATCATTTTTTCTGCCCTACCGCCTCGACTGCTTATGCAAACAGCCCGAAGCTCCGTTTTTTCTTCTTATCCAAGTTTTTACTTCTCCTTGGATTCCCCCATTCTTTTTCGTGCGCCGCTGTAAAAGTCTTTTCGCGAGTTGTATACCTGCATCATGTCGGCGGGCAGAGAGATGACCTCGAACGAGTCGCTCATCAACACGACGAAGGCTTCGTGCGCGGGTTCCTGAAAAGCCTCCTGCTGCTGCTGCTCCGCGAATCTGTCCTCGCTGATCTCTCGCTCGTCGAGCTCCTCGTCCTCGTCGTTCGACTCGGGCGAGTAGAGGGTCCTCAGGCTCGAGCTGCGCCTGCGGCGCTGCAGCCGACGGTGATGCGGCCCCGGGATCGAGAGCAGCGAGGAGGAGCGACGACGCTGCTGCAGCGACCGATCCAAGTCGTAGGCAGACCCGGGTTCCGGCCCCGAGTCCGAGCGGCAAGACGAGCTCGCCGGCGACTCAATGGTTGAGCTGCTGCTCCTTGCCAAAGCTTCGACACTCCTTTGACCCCCTTCAGCTGGCCGTGGATTTGTCGCGAGTTTCAGAGACCGATTATTCAGATATTCGCTTGTTGCTTGCCTGATTTTTATAGTAGCCCCCGCCCCGCGACCTCATTTTTATCGTTCTTTTGGGAGTCTAAGTGAAATCCGTAAGGGCTAACGCGGCGCTGCTAGATCCTTGCTCGGAGATTTCAATGCGAGCACTGCCGGATATCCAGCTGTGAATCTGTGCTTCGAAGATTTAGGAAATCTTTTACGGCCGAACGGTTTTACGGGCCAATGCAGAGAGGTTTAAGCTGTCTGCGATATCACCTACTTATTCGCGTGTCACGAAAAAGCTCGCTTAGAACAATCGAAATGAGGTCGTTCCTTTTATTTACAATATTATCCGACTAAAACGTAACTACATCTAGCGTACCTTATCAGTTTCCCAAGCTTTCCCAGTTACGAGAAGCACGTCGGTGAAAAATCGCAGACAGCGACGGATCCTCGGCGTAAAGCGCACATACCTCAAGGCGTTCAACAGCCTCGGCAAGCCGTTCACCTCCGGCGACTACGCGGCAAATCCGCTCCTGGCGAAGCCCATGTCAGGCGGCCGCTCGCGATTGCGATCTCGATGCTAATCTCCGAGCCACCTGCTCATTCTCGCGCCGCACTCGCAGAAGGAGAAAGGGGGACTGGATGCGCGAGGCACGCCTGGCGGTGGTCCTCGATCGACTAGCCGCCTCCAGCTGCTCGAAAGTCGAACGGAGCAACAGCGAAAAGGGGGTCGCGCCGAGGAGGAGGCGGAGGGGGAGGAGGAGGAAAAAGGGGCCACGAGCTTTCACCCCCGCGGGACGGATCCTTTGGGGGACGATCGCCCCACCATCCACCGCCAGACGATCCTTATCCCCTCTCCGAAGCCCCGCTTTTCTACGCGATTTTCGATGCCGCACTCAAGGCCAGAGCGGACGGCCCGTCTCGTGTGGCGACAAACAGCGACACGCTCTTTTTTCTTTTCCCCGCCGCCGGCACGCTCGGAGGGTGTATTAACGCAGCGAAACCTCTTTTATTTACGGGCTTTCTGCTCTAATACGTGCTTCGGAAAATTGGCTAGTCGGTCGTTCAAAAATTTAGCCTACTTTTCGCTGGAGAAAATTTTATTAACTCGGAGCGCTCGAGGATAATTTTCTTGAGGCATGAAAAGAGCTTTCGATCGACATAATTTAGCAGCGTATTACCATAGCACGGGAGAGAGCCAAGATTTCAAAGCTGAAAATGACCGTCTGACCGAACTCGGAGCTAATCCACTTGCGAGCCTTTTCATGCAAGCCTCCCCTCAATTTCAACGTATCCTAGATTCCTGCGTGTCATATTCCCTCCGCGTTCCCCTGCCCCGTTTATGCGCCGGCATTCGCCGAGACTTGTATTTTTCTTCCTCCAAAGACCCTCTCGAAATCAGGGGCTGTTGAAAGAAAGGGGGGGAAAGCCCAAGAATGGCGTATAGGACACGGACCCGGCGCACGTAGGTACGCCGTGGTTTATAGAGCCCGAGCTTCGATTATGCATGCTAATGGCTCTCGGCCGGGCCTGGTGAACGGCACGAGCGAGAGAGAGGCTCCGCAGGCAGGCGCGTCACTACACTGCAGATCGCCGCCGCTTCGATTTTACGTTCTAGAATCATTCCACGAGCCGCGATTCGCGGTCACCTTTTTGCTTCTTCGGCCGGCAGATCGCGATGACGCGCTATTGCAGTCGGAAATCTTTCCAAGACAAATGGCTGCTTTTGCTCCGAGTGGCGCATATGTATATTTCAGCGACGCGTTGACAAAGTTTTTGCGCCGCGCTAATCTTGGGCACTTATCGAGGCTCGGTAAAGTCGCTACTTTTCGAGAAAGTATCGTGACTAATGGCGCTGCTGAAATTTTTCTGCAATTTGCTGCGAAATTATTGCTCGTAACGGTAATTCAATAGTTTTGATCGCTGCTCAGAGAGCGAGGGCTGCAAGTTTTCATTCTTGCGCGCGAGAAAAAAAACTTGAGAAAAAAAGAAAGAAAGAAAATGATCAGGATCCCTTAATGAAAGGAGAGCAGGAGCGTATTGAGGTGTACGTGCGGTGGCTGCCCGAGATCCATACCAGTCGATAATTTCGAGGGGATCGGCCACTTGAGCCACCACCTCCTTCCAATTAGCTTAATTGGACCGCGCTAACTATACGAAAATTAGGCTTGGCAGGCATTTCTTGCCTTTTCGCGTTCGCTAAATTATTCGCTGCATCCTGCAGTGTATCGAAAAAGCGATTCTCTACTTAAATAATACGAATCAATGCAATTACTAATAAAAATTGAACGAATAGGACGATGTCGACAAAGAGCGGTGCACGCAGCTTGCGAACAAAATCGAATGACGTCGAAAAAGGATTTTAAACTCGCTGGGAGCCGCCCGCGTCGTTCGGGGCCGCTGATCGATCCGAGGCATCGCGCGAGAGAATGAAGGATGATCGCGTCGTTAATCAACGTCGATTAGCATTCACGGGCGCCGAAGCGGCTGAGAATTCGATAAGCCGGGCGTACGTGCATCGAGTGCACTGCGCCGAATTCGCCCGAGAGCCGAGGGCAGTCAAAAACTCTCTCTCCCTCGGCCGCATTTTCGGCCATTCATATTTGGCATAGTGGATTTTAAGGCTTACGTAAGCCGCCCTCAAGATCAGCTTTATTGCGCCAGAACTAGGCTGTTATTTCTGGATCAGCTGATCATCCGCTGATCACCCGCTGATCACCCGCTGATTTCTTTTAGGCCTACACGTAATGGAACGAGGAGCACGCGTGGGCAAGGTTTGACGTCATCGAAGGTTTTAAATTCATTTTGCAAGGGCCTATTATGTAATGTAACTACCTTTTCTGAATAATTTAGATAACCCATCGTTTATAGACAAAGTGAAGCGGTTTTATTATTTGCCGTCACGATTCTGCAAAGAAATAGCTTTTATGTAAAGTAAAGTAATTATTACGTAAGGAAGAAGAATTTATATTAAAAATTATTATTCGCTTTTGAAATATGGTTTGTAGGGCCATATTTTACTTGGAAAACTTCTCTTTCAAGTATATGCTTAAGGTTGTATTTCTTTTTAACGTGTATCTCAGATTTTTAGATAAATTAAATTATTTTAAAAAATTAATGTAGATAATAAACAGTTTGTAAATTACGTATTCTTTGGTTTACTGTTATTTTAAAAAGAGATAATTCTTTTAGACAACCTATATTTTTCATACATAAATTACAGAATGCTATTCATAAAACTGAAGTATAAGTACAAAGTTTAGTAGATTGCTTTTAGCACAAAGTATAAATGTTTTGGTAAGTAAGTTACATAAATTTTTATCAATTTCTTTCAATAACTTCTTTCAATAACTTTTATCACAATGTAAGATTATAATTATTTTTTCAAATTATTTGAAGCACTCTTCGTCTACCTTCTGAAATTCATGAATTTTCATTTGCACATACATTATTCCTTCTAATTCGTAAACGATCCTCATTTCCATTTCAATCTACGCAGATAACATTGAACGTGCAGTACGACTCGAATCGTGCCGCAAGTGTCGCAAAAAGAGCTTTAAATATTCCTGATATGCCTCGATTAAATTTTTACTCGACTTTCTCCTCAGACCAGCACAATTCGTTTCCACGAAGCATCTCCCCTTTGCCCGTTATCGCTCTCCGACTCCAGCCTGAACGGGTTCTCCCGCGTAAAAAGGCTCCGATTCGAAGAAGCCGATAAGCAGCATCGACCGATAAAAGAAGGTGTCCGCGTATATCTCCTCGAGCGAAAAAGCAGCAGAGCCCCCCGCCTGGGTTTTGTTTGTTGTCGGCGGCGCGGGCCGACCTTGAAAAAGGGGCAGCCGGGGGCGCGCAGGCGACACACCCACACAGTGGATGGGCAAGTTTCAGTCGTGAATCAACTTACGCAGGGTCAAGGCCGCGATCACACCCCTACGAGCCAGTCGATTTTACCCGCCACCCCCCTTCCGCCCTCCGCCGCTCGAGAGCTTTCGCTGGGCTAACTCTGCGGACGTTTCTCTTTGTCTGATGATGATCTTTTGACCTCTCCTAACCCTTCTGACGTCCGAAGACACTTTGCACGAGGTTCCAAAGCTTTTGGAGGCTTTTTTTTCCATTTTCGTTTTATGCTTCAATGTGTTAATGTCTTAATTCAATGATTGAAAATTACCTTTTCTTTTTCATCAAGTTATAAGCAAATGGAATTAAAAATCATATTTGTACGATTTTCATTATCATTGTGGCAAATAGTGTTTTACGATTCGTGACATACTGACAGATACTTTATTTATTTGAAAAATTAACTCCTATTTCTATTTGAAAATTGCATTTACTGTGTCTTGGACGACTATTAAAAAAAAGCATCCAAACTTTTTTTCTTAAAATTTTTTAAAATACAAGAAAAAATCTGATTTTCAAATAATAAACTTGTATTTCGTTTATAATTTTTGAAAAAATGTACATGTAACGCTCATAATTTTTGTTTAAAAATCTGCATGAAAGTTTTAACCGAACCAAGACTTTCGTGACTTTTCACTATGGAAAATATATTCAAGCAAATTGTAATTGCTATCTTATTGCAACAGTGCGGTTCAGTATGTCAAGGTCCACTTTGATAATTTAAGTTTTTTACTTAATAATTCCATTCTGAATCCTTAACAACCGCTTCATTTCCTTTCTCCAAACCCTTGCACGACGATCGCGATAAAAAAAGAAAAGTCCGTTTTTCAACTCCGTCTGAGCCTCCGATCAAACAAAGGTCCAAATGAGTTTCCAAAAGCCGGTAAGCCAGAAACCCTAAGTATAAGGTCTCCCTTCTCCCCCCAAGAGTAACGGGTCGGTAACAGCGACAGCTTCTTTTTCCTCCCTTAGCCGCGGCAACGTCTTATCCTTGACGATCGTCACGATACTTTACGTGATCGCCGGCCACTGCTCGCGACCCACGGCGGCCTCTTTTTCCCCGCGGCCGAAGGCGATGGGGGCCGAGAGCTGCTGCTCCACTTGTTTCCGCGCTTTTCCTCCGAGGTTTATAATGACACATATAAGGATGGCAGAGAGGAGAACCACCGCGGTTTCGAGCTAACAAGTATTCTTGTCGCGCGACATTTGCATGCCTCTCTCTCGCGAAACTGTGCCGCTTGAAGAATATTGCATTATTTATGAGATAACTGCGGAATTTAGCGTCCCTTTCCCTCTCTCTTTCATTGTTAAGTGGGAAATGTTGGAAATTTCGTGACTTTTGTGTCAATTAAAGTCAAGTTTAAATATGTTGCAACCCTTATTGATATCTTTAAGTTTAAAGCTGTATTAAAAAGAAAATATATTACTCGACAATAAAGTTTATATATTATAAAATACGCGGTCTGCAGGCATACCTGCTAAAATTAATGGCGCCGTAAAAAAAAAACTTAGTGCTTAATAGCACAAATTGATATGCGGTATATTGCTCCACGTTTATGAAATTATTCTGAAAGTATAAAAAGAAAATAATTACAAAAGCCGTTTTAAAACACAAATAACATACTATCGTGGCCAAGTTTTATAACCATCCAATTAAAACGCACAGCTTTATCTGATATCCTTATTTTGCAGCATATAAGGCCAATGCACGCGCGTCACCGCCACTTTTCTCCCGAAAGCATCTCTCGAGTGCATTCGTGACCCGTCGTCTCTCCACCGGTCAAAATGAGCTGCGCAGCGCCGATTAACAAGCTCGGATTTCGGATCTCGAGGAGAAGAAAAAAAAACAGAAAATGAGTGCACGCGGATGAATTTTGAAGGCGAGCGGAAGAAAGGAACAGCGTTCGCGTGCGGCGGCCGGAAACGGAGAAGCGGAGGAAAAAGAACGTTTAATGGACTTTGATTGATCGTCGAGGTCCAATATATCTCCCTATTATACACACAAAGACATACCCACACACGTACGCGCGTAAATAAGAGCCGTGCGTTTATGCGCGGCTAATTTGCATATCGCCGCGCGGATCGTCCTGCCGACGTGGTAATTACGCGCTGCGTGACGGGGAAAAATTTAGTGTGTGTGTGTGTGTGTGTGTGTGCATTCGGCCCTTTATATAACTCGTATGGCCTGCTGTATTTACGCGAGCGAGTTACCGAGAGGTCGCCGAGAGGTGACTGGCCCACTTGGCCACGCGCGCGAGCGCAATTTTTTTCTTTTTTGCGCTGCCACTGCATGGGGCTTTTTGCAGGAGGGGAGTGTGTTCACTGCCCCGGTAATAGTTTGGAGAGGCTTTATGAGTTTATTGCAATTTATGCAATATTCTGCTGGTTTTTCGAAAGATTACTTTAGATCTTGGGAGAGAATTCAAGTTGAAGAGCGGCAGATTTTAAAATAATTTAGAGCTTGGTAAATGCTATCCTCAGAAAGGTATATAATTGATTTATGGTTATAAGTATAATATTTTACGGCTTGTTAAAACTAAGCTGCTCCGATTTCCGTGTTAATCTTATTTTTTAGCTTACGTTACGAGCGTTGAATTAAATAAAGGTGATTGGAACGATTTTTATCTTCAATACAATGCACTATTCAAATTTCAGCCAATTTCCCTGAAAAGAGCTGGAAATATAAATGTTGAAAATTGATACGTTTTACGCAGTCCCTTATGCAGGAAGGTGCCACAGAAAATCTTTTATGGATTCGCGACAGAAAACGGTCAATACAAACTTCATAAAAAACTAACACATTATTCTTAGAAGTGTAAGAATGGATTAAAAATCTAACTGAAAACTTTTGCCCGAGAAATTTCTGAAATATTGATTCCAAGACGTGCGAAAGCAGCGAATGGCGGGCGGAGAGAGTAAAGTAGCGGCGACTAATTGAATAAATATGTTAATAAATCTCTTTTTCTAGGAATAACAATGCTTACAAATAGTATTTTACGCAATTAAAAATTTTTTCAATAGCTTTTCTGTTATTGGTTATTCTTGAAAAGTTTTGGCAGTGACTGCCGCGTTCCAAGCACCTTCAATTAAAGATCAAGCAGGGAAGGAAAGGAAAACAGTGGACGACGGGACTCGAACCGGAGTCCACGCGACTGCGAGGCTCGTGCTGATGCGTCGACGATGCAGCTTCGGTGCATACGAACAGTCCTCGTATCTCCCTGCTTCGTGGTCATGTTTCGCGACTGGTCTGCGGATCATGTCGTCCGTGACACCTAATACAGTTTTAATAAAATAGTCGCTTATCTTTTCAGTTCCATTATATTAAATTTATTCAAACAATTCAAAGATACGGTGCAATTTAACTATTTTTTTATTATATATTGCTGCCAACTTAAGGTCTTTTAGGTGCTTAATGAAAAAAGGCGTGAATGATAAGTACGTTTCTTTCTCTTACGTTTGCTTTTTTGCATTTTCTTCCAGGCTGTTTTCAAGATCGCGGAGAACGATAAAAAGTTTTCTAATTGGGATAAGTTTAACGGAGATTTAAATACTAACCGAGAAGTTAATTTGAGAATGCAAAAAATAAACGACAAGTTTAACACATATCTTTATTTTCTTTTAATAATTTAATCTTTGTCAATCTCCCTTTGCATCCAATTAATTGTTTAATATGTAGGTCAGAAATCAATCGTCGGGAGAAATTTAAATCAGTTTGAAACGTTCGTTGCGATAATATCAACGAGTGTATACAAGTGGAACTTCTTTCGAATGATAAATACGAAAACGATGTCGGAAGAATATGTAAATCATATTCAATCGCGTGTAAATTCAAATTAGTCATGTGTGAGACCTTAATTACGCATGATAAAAAATCTGCCCGTAAAAAACGATGTTTACTTAACTAGGGCTCAAAGTATACTTTACAGATTCACATCGCTGAATAGCTCTAAAGTTGGACGTTTTACGGAATAATGAATTTATATTGCCCTCACGTTTTTTAGAATAAAGGTACAAGAATTTTTTTAATTAATGCGCGAGGACTGATTGACAGCTTTCGTTTGAATTTATAAGCCAAAGAAAACTAATATTTAAAGACATATTATACTTGTATCGTTCAATATAAAAACTTGATAAGCGCATCTTTCAGTGACACGATTAGGCATTGATGTCTCCTCGCGTACAGGCAGCCATTCTTTATTTCCTGCGCATACGAACATAATATAGAACTACATAGCATTAATACCATAGCGCTTTTATCTTGCTTGAATTTTTGTTGCGTTTTTCGTCTTTTAAGGACCAACATAAAATAATAATTTGACGTAAAATTTTCGAAATGGAGCACTTTGATGTTGTAATAAAGTATATCCCTGAAAAACATAGCACTTCCTCGGCGAAAAAACTGGCCAATTTCCAGGACGTAATACCAATAATTACGGCTAGCAGCAATTTCGAGGAGACGAATAGCTCGCCGTTAAACAAAATGTCGACTCTCTTGCTGTATTAATTTTCGATCGCGGCAGCCGCGAATCGAGAGGCTCGGTGCATGCCCGGCCGTCATTGCGCCGGTCTTCGGATATTGCCGATCATTACGACGCGATATAATGCACCTGACGAGTTACCTCCCTTCTCCGGCGTTTCCACCGGCGCGCTCGCCCAGGCGAGGGCATTTTCTTCCATTTTTTTCAGCTTTTACCTTAGATTTTTATGCCATTATTGATATTCCTCGTTGCAGTGCAATTAAATAAACTATAGATAAAGAATTCTAAAGTCTTTGGCGATTTAGGCAGCCAACTCGTGGAAGTAATGTCAAGAACCGTTATAGAGATAATTTTCTGCATAATTTGAAAAATCGCTTGAAAGAACAAATAAAAAAACAGAATCCAGGTTTCCGAAGGGCTCGACTGTCCGACTTTCTGCGCTGATCCGTACTTTAGGCTTCTCTACGTCTATCTTTATAAAGGGGCCGAAGAGAAAATCGACGCCAGCCGCCGGCTGGCAATTCGTCTTCCTTAAAGCCGACCCTTACTACTTAAACCTATTTCCGCAGCCCCGGGAATATACCGCGGACTGTCTACTCTCTCGCTCGCGTCGATTCGCTCGAAACCCATTAAAACGCCCGCTTCCTTCCTTCCTTTCTTTCTTTCTTTCTTTCTTTCTTTCTTTCGCTCTCGCCGACCGAGGAAAACTCGGGCTTCGCACGCAAATGCCGGATTAGAGAGCGCCGAGAAAATGATCTTTGTACTGGGTTAGAGGTCATTTTTCCGAAGAATTACTTTATTTGAAATTCAATTAATTGCGCGATTATTCCTATTTGGCAGGAACAGTTTCGATTGCGATTACATTCATTTAATTATTATTATTTATTTATTTACTACACAACAGTCGCCTTTTCAGTTTAAGGTGACTTTCAGATTCGACAATCGTACAATGATTTTTTACAATATGTAGTGCACACTT